>BQNB010018817.1:0-67744 GCA_026074375.1 Tanacetum coccineum | reverse complement strand
AAGTGTTCGTCAAAGGAAACTAAAGAATCAAAAGTTTCGACAAGTCCCGTTTCCACCATTTTTTTTTATTTGTACACTAACTATCCCTAAATTTTATTTTATTTTATTTTATTTTTTTTTATTTTTTATTTTTTTTTATTTTTTTTTTGACTTCCTTTATTTTATCAACATTGGGATCATAGAATGAGAAACAACCATAGAATAATCTACGGATGTCCTGGCGGATAAATTCATCGTCCCCGATTTTTTCACTAGATCCAAACCAAGCAATTAAACAAGATCATTTGTCAATATAAGTCTACATGCTAAGTACTCATACTTATGACTTGTGAACTTTTAACTCCCAACATGAATATATGGATTAAATGTGAGTGCTCATTTCAACTCGAAGGAAGAAGTTGCAGAAACAATGGCGGAAACTATGAAGCAGTACATGAGCAAGACCCGAGCTGACTATGGATCGGGGGTTGCTAGGCCCAAAATTGAAGACAATGATAACTTTGAACTAAAGGGTCAATTTCTCAAGGAACTACATACTAACACCTTCAGCGGTTCAAATCATGAAGATGCGAATGAACACATTAAGAAAGTTCTTGAGATCGTCGATCTATTCCACATTCTAAATATTACTATAGACCAAGTGATCAAGTGATGCTTAAGCATTCCCTATCCAGACTGAGCAGCAAGCCCGTTGGCTGAGAAATGAACCAACTGATCATATTATACTGGAATGCCTTAAACAAAATTGTTGAATCACTATTTTTCCCACCTGCTCGAACTGCAAAGAAAATAGAGGAAATCAATAACTTTCAGCAAGAACCCTGTTGAATTAACCTTTACCAAACATGGAGTGATTTAAAAGAACTCTTGATGAGTGTACCTTCAACACTATTTAACAGAGATGTAGGAGGTAATCTTGTTCTATAATGGATTGGGAATTCCTACTCGAAAGATTCTTGATTCAAGAGGTGTAATACCATCTAAGACTGCTACTGATGCAAAGGTGGCCATTCAAGAAATGGCTGAATACTCTCAAAAATGGCACAATGGAACATCTAGGTCAAGAAGTACTGAAACTTCTGACGGATTGGCAGCTATACAAGCACAACTCAATAATCTTGGGAGAGAGATAAAAAAAGTGAATGAAAAAGTCTATGTTGCTCAAGTTGGATGCGAACAATGCAAAGGACCCCATTAAACCAAAGATTGCTCATTGAAAGAAGAAGGGAAAACCCTCGAAGAAGCTTACTACACGTAATTTGGTAGACCTTTTCAAGGAGGGGATATAGAGCAGCAGCTCCGAGATTCTATCAAAGGAACAACGCAAATCCTTCATACCAAGAACGAAGGCAATTTATGGAAGATACCCTGAGCAAGTTTATGAGTGAATCAGCAAAGAGACATGAAGAAAACTCTAATTTGATTAAAGAAATCTAAGCTTTGACAGATGTTGCTATTCAAAACCAAGGAGCATCGATTAAAACTTTAGAAATTCAAATTAGGCAAATGAGCAAGGCACTACAGGAAAGAGGATTTGGAAGTCTACCTAGATCTACTGAAGCAAACCCGGGAGATCAAGTCAAATCGATCTCGACTGCTATTGAAGTTGATTCATACCCAATACGCCGTATTGGATCCAACCAATATGTCGTATCCACTGGACAGAACCGTGCACTCATGTACGAGACAAGATAAACGACGATTCCGTTTCTAAGTCGTTTGAAAGGTTACTGCGGTGAATAAAATAAGGGATCATATGGACCATAATTCTCGAAAGCTTACTCTGAAGCTTCACATATCAATAATTCCATACCCAGAAAGGATAAAGACCCAGGGAGTTTAACTTTACCTTGCTTTATTAATAATGTTTGCTTTGATAATGCCCGTGTTGACTTAGGAGCTAGCATTAGTGTTATGCCTCTCTCGACCTACCATAACTTAGGATTAGGAAAATTAGCTCACACTAAGTTGACAGTTGAATTAGCAGATAGGACTATGAAATATCCAAATGGAATAGTTGAAAACGTACTAGCAGGAATTGGTAAATTTATTTTCCCAGTAAACTTTATAATTCTAGATATACCCAAGGATATCAAAGTGCCCTTGATCCTCAGAAGACCATTTTGTCTACTGCCCATGCTAAGATTGATGTTTACAAAAGAAAGAGTACTTTAAGGGTCAAGGAAGAAATGATTGTTTTCACAAGTGTTAAACCTGCTAGTAGTTTAATTAAGAGGGTCTACATGCTAAGTTTGAGAGAAATAATGGAACTTGATTTAGAAGCTAGGCTAATAGGAGAGACTTTGGGGTTAAATAGATCATTAGACCCTTTCTTTGAGGATTACATTGAATTAAATGATCTAAATAAACCATTTGAGCTTAGGAGAAATCAAGGTGATGATTTGATGCCTACCATTGAGGAAAAAGATAAGGTAATTGAGGAATTTTGAACTAGGGATGATGAACTTGATACTGAAATTGATAATTACCCTAGTTATTGCAACTATAGTAAGAAGATCCATATAGATTGTGCTCACAACTTAAAGTTTTCATGCATGATATGATTTGAATTTATGCACGCTAACTTCTTCCCATTATTGTATGTCAATGTGATGTCCAAAAAGTTTTATAATTCTATAATGAAAGATAAGATGGTGTACAAAGGTAATAATGTTATAGGAGCTTTAATGAATGTGCCTATTTTTGTTGGAACCTTTTCTATTGTGACGGATTTTGCAGTTTTAGAAAATATGGATACTTATCGTGATGAAAGAATGGGCGATGTTATTTTTGGCAAACCATTTTTAAGAGAAGTTGGAATTAAAACAAGACGGTTCGAAGGGATGATCACCATTTACAATGGTGATGATGAAGTAACTTACCAAATGGTGCGATCACATCCGAGGTTTAAACACCACACTAATGAGCAATGCAACAAGATCCCACCATTACTGAAGGTAAGAGAAGAAGATAAGAATAATGGAATCTCGCATACATACCAAAAGCTTAAGGGGTTCTACAAAGGTGTATTGAATTTAGGACCCGATTACATTCGAGATGCGAATATGGAAAAATGACTCACACACGGGCATATTAGCATGCATGAGATGGAATAAAAGGAGAAGCTGAAGAAAAGTCTAACTTAAAGACTTCGCTGTAAATAAAAGTGCTTCTCGGGAGACAACCCAGAATGTTATTTAATTTTATCGAGTTTGTCTTCCCAGACATTAATACGGCGTATCCGGTCAATACCATACGGCGTATTGATTGTCTGGACATTATCCGTCTTTACTTTTTATGCACTTTAAAAACATTATTGTCAGTTCTGGCAATACGGCGTATTCATGCACATGATACGGCGTATTCACCAGACTGACCCGTATTTAGTTTGTTTTGTTTAGTTTAAATTAACCGTAGGTACCAAGATAGGAATGCATATTTTTCCTATTATTTACACTGGACCTTGGAAGCAAAGAAATATCGAAGAATATTGGTGGAGACAAATCTAGAGATTTTGAAGTGTTGGAGTCTTGAAACTTCAAGGCGGTTGTTCAACACACAAATTCTTGCTCAATTAAACTCAACTTGGAGAATCTACCGAGCAAATATCATGGGAGTTTCTCATTCTAATTCGTTTTAATTCCCGTATTTAATATTTTATCTATACAACGAGGACGTTGTATAATTCAAGTGGGGGGGTAGAATTAGAATATTTACTTGTCCTAATTTTCACACTAAAATACTTAAATTATGCTCAAATTTAAAAAAAATTCAAGCATACTTTTGTGAAATTACTTGATACATAACCCGCACACAATAACCCTTTTTAGATATTGTGAGGATTTAACCTTATTTGTTTCCAAATGTTTACCCAAATTCCACAAAATATGAGTGTGTCGGTGATGTTGTAGACTTTAGAACTTGGCTTGGTATATCACTCGAGACCGCAGTGATGAGTACTATGGATTTAGATGGAGTAACTTGTTTAAATTGGTAAATTTTAGGATTACACCCAAATCGCCTTTACATGTTGCTTATTAACTAACTACACTGGTTAGTTAACCCCCGTATAAACCCTTTGTTTACTCTCACTTTAAGAGTAAGATACCCCTAGAACAACCCGTAGAGCCAATCCTTTAGGAAATACTCCACTAGAAAAACTCGTAGAGCCAATCCTTTAGGAATTACACCAACTATTTGTTTCGTTACACCCTTACACCTTAACCTACCCGGTTAGATTAAGTTTAATTTACAGTTGCTAGTTGCTTAAAGTGTAAAGTTTGTATTTTTTGAGTCTTGTGTCATTTTCTACCTTGGTGCGGTTGAAAATTTGCACATTGCAAATGGGAATGTATATTAGTAGTCAAAACTCATGTGATTTTACTACCGTCACAATTAATGGTGAAACCGAAGAACGAAGAACTACCGAAGGAATTATCCGGAATTATTATGATCGTGAAGATGGTGAAACTACACCGAGATTTGAAGTATAGTTAGCAAAAAAATCGAAAAAATGAGAAAAATACAAAAAGAGTGAGAAAGAAAGTTGAAGATAATCTCGTTTTGCAAAAGGAACTACCGAAGGAATACACGGAAAGATCGATATTTCGTTGAATCGTCTAAAGAAATCGACGATGTAGAGTATTGTACATAAGTTGAAAGATATCTGCCACTTAGTGCCTTGTAGAGTATGTTAAAGTTTTTGGGATATTGGGAATTGACCGGTTAACTGGGAACTGTCAACTTAGTTTTGTTGTTTTTGATCTATGATCAAGACGTTGTAAATAGTTGTGTCTTTATCATGGTAACGGTCGGGAAAAAAGTGTCTAGCAACTTGTATCTTAAGTCTTAATCTATTTGTTTCTTGATTTTTATTTAACAACAATTTACTTCCCTCTCACCTGATGATTCACCGCTGGTTTTACGTGAATGAGGACTTGTTCGAGCGAGCATGTCTAATTCCGTCGTTACGAGCCATGTTAATGGCATGTCTTAGCGTGCCTCGTTGGTTTACACTTTTGTGAAAGTTGAAAGGTTCCTACCCTATAATCTTTATCCATTTCCCCCTAATCGTTGGTTAAATTTGAATGAGGATGTGATCGAACACACATGTCTATTACCGCCGTTTACGAGCCAGATTGTAAGTGTGCGTTTAGCTTGGCCTTGCTGGAGTGTACTTCGGGTGAATAATTGTAGAAAGATCAATCTACGCCCTTTCCATACAAAAACCCATATTTACCTTTATAAACTTGTTACTCCTTGGCTTTAGTGGTGGAGATGTGTATCCTTGCCAAGCTTATGATAGAATACTCGTCACGACCGAGCAATTGAGCGAATTAGTTACATGTTACCACATAGATTAGTTGAGTGATTTGAGTGTTTTCATCTTCCTATTTCGTGAGGTGTTTGGTTTCATGTACTTGTAATTGATCGAATAAGTGCTTTAACAAAAAATATCCTTAGGGATACATTTATATAAACTTCTAAAGGCTACTTGAGGACGAGTTAGGGAATTCAAGTGGGGGGATGATCTGATGAACGTCAAATAGAACGTTTATTATGGCTCATCTATCGCCATTTATTAATTCCATTTTGTGATAGGTTATTGCAAGGGGAAATTCTTTACTTAATCGTTTATATTTGAGAATTGCAGTAATTATGGAGTAATTGGTGAAAGTTAGCAAAAGGCGCGCATTCTGGAGCTTAAATGAAGATATTTTGAAGATTACTATTCTGAAGACCAATACGCCGTATCCATCAAGGAAGATACGGCGTATTTGTGCCTGCACTCACCAAAGACCACAGAGGAATAAAGTTCAATACGTCGTATCCAGAGAGACTCAATACACCGTATTCAATATATAGTATGTGTTAGCCTCAATTTATTGAGTCGAACAAGGAAGCTCGGTCACTCTACGATGGAGCTTCGGTCTTTAATTAGTTAACCGGGTTGAAGATAAAAATAATATCGGGAATCGGGCTCGATAGTTAATCTAATATTGTATATGTTTCGGGTTTAATCTCAAACAAAACCCGAGCCCGGGTCCTAGCTAAATATCCCGCGCGTCACATTAAATCTGTAGGGGTATATATATAATTTAGAAATTTTTCTCAAAATATCTAAATATATATAATACTTTCACTGTGAAAATATCTAATTTTTCATTATTCAAAATATCTTTTTTTCTTATTCTCTCTCAACTTTTTCTCATCTATCTCTCACTCTCTAACTCTCTTTCTCTTTTTTTATTTTCGATTTGTGGTTCGAATTATGAAGTGAAGTGTTAATCGAGAACCTACAATTGGTATCAATCGCCTCGGGTGGATAGCGTGTTTTTTTTTTGTGTTGTAAGCATATAGATTTACAGTTAGGTTGTGTTATCATTTCGGTCGGTTCACATAGAAAAAAAATTTCGTTGCTCATTTTGGTTTACTCGGAGTGAAAAGAAAGAAGAACCAAAACTGAGTGGAAAAACCGTTTGAAGTCGAACTGAGTGAAAAGCTAAGGATCGAACAGCGGAACCGAACTACGGATCGAACATAGCGTCCGAACTATCGGACCGAACAGCGGACCGAACTAGCGGATCGAACTAGCGGATCGACGAAACTGGGGACGATCGAACAAAGCGATCGAACTAGCGGACCGAACTAGCGGGTCGAACTAGCTGATCGAACGAACGGATCGAACTAGCGGATCGAACGAACGGATCGAACTAGCGGATCGAACGAGCGGGATCAAACGTGCAGAAGAAGTGAATCGAAACAAGGCGGAATCGAACAGTGGGATCAGAGCGTGCAATTTTTTGTTGACCGAAGGACGAAATTTTTTTTAGAAAACTGTGTGACGAAAAGGGTTCCGAAAACAGCCATAACTTTTAGATCCGTAAGTCCCGTTTTTTATTAGGCCTCGTGACTCTCAATCGAGAGAAAAACAGACGGGATCACACTAGTAAACCACCCTTTGGCAGGTTAAGGATTTTTTGAAGCCCAAAAACATCGTTTTCTATGAGAAATTGACATTTTTCAGTTTTTTGGAATTTGTGTTAGACTTGTTTTTGTTCTAGCTCACGGCTCATCTGTATTTTTAGGCTCGTTTCAGTTTGGTGAGCCTATTTAAACAAACAGTGTTAACCCTAGCCAGAAAATTATCTGTTTTTAGACAATTAACTCATTGGCCGTTGATTCCGAATCAAATCATTCACGGTTATCTATTGATTTTGTAAAATCCCGTTAATTCATTTATTGGTTTTAATCATAGACGTGTAAAATCCCGTGAACGTGAATTGCTTACAAAACCACAACTTCAATCACATCATATCCACTTAAGATCCAACAAAATCTTTCACACTTCATAATTAATAACCAATCATTCATCATGTCTACTACAGTCAACACATCCTCCACAGATAGTCAAATGCACAATAATATAATGGAGCAGGTTCGAAGATAAGACCACACAATGCTTGGACTAGAAGATATTCACATGGAGACACTTTTCTATGTACAGACACAAAACCAATGTGGCCGGACTGAGAAAAATGCATACTAAATGACCTACGTGCCAACAAGTTTTACTTATCCCAAGGCTGTTCCAGAAGCTGAAGGTCGTCCTGCAGTTCAACAACATACAGCAATTGAAACTGTATTGAACATGACTCCAGAGAACAAAGAACACTTTCAGTCTGAAAAGGAAGCATTTTCTGCTTTAAAACTGGTAAGTTGAGAGAACATCTATTCCACTGTTGATGCTTGCAACACAGCAAATGAAATGTGGATAGCCATTGAAAGGCTACAACAGGGTGAATCGTTGAACGTACAAGATGTAAAGACCAATCTGTTCTGGGAATTTGGAAAGTTTACTTCTCGAGATGGATGAAATTCCCATGGAGTCGTATTACCACAATATAGTTTTACAAATTGATGAATGAGTTGACAAGGAACAACTTGCAAGTTACAACAATGCAAGTGAATGTTCAATTTCTTCAACAACTTCAACCAGAATGGTCAAGATTTGTGACGATTGTCAAGCAAGCAGAAAAAATAGACATCGTCTCATATCACAGACTGTTTGACATTCTGAAGCAGTTTCAACTCGAGGTTAATGATATACGTGCTGAGAGAATAGCCAAAAGTGCAAATCCATTAGCACTAATTGCGGCTGCTCAACCATATTCAGATACTAACGTCAAGAACCAAAAACCTCAGAAGATCAAATGCAATCATCTTCAAAAGACCAAGTCACTACCAGACAGAAAAGCAAAAGATCGCCAGAACCAATTACACTCCATCTGAGTCGTTTTTCAGTTTCTGATAAAAAATGAAAGAACAGTGGATCCTGAACAAAAAAAGCCACCAGAGAGACAAGGAAATGCAAAAGAATTTGGGCACTAAGCCTTCAAAGTATTTCAAGAAGCTCTACAAACCTACCAACAACAACCTTCGAACTTCTTCCAACTCCAAGAACAAGACTGAAGATACCACACCAAGGTACAACAATGACAATCAGTCAAGGCAGTTTGGGAATCAAAGGACAATGACAGTTGCTGGGGTGAGGGAAAGCAGTATGAAATCCGGATGTGCAACAGCCTGGATACAGTGGCATTAACGGCAATGGATAGGTCACTATGCAAAGGAATGCAGGAAGCCAAAAGCGGGTTAAATAAGACTAAACTTAACGCGTATCACAAGGAAAGATGGTGATGTGCAAAACAAGCAGAACAGGTGTTCCTCTTGGCAAGCTGAGCAAGCTGATTGGCTAGAGAAACGATGAAGAAATTGATGAACAGGATTGGAACACATTAACAGCTTACATGCATAGATTCCAAGGAGGTCTCACCTGAAAATCCAGTTCTACAGGTCAGCCATTGAACAGGTACAAAATCATAATGAAAGTAATGTGTATGAACAAGGTAGACAACATTCTGGAGCGACTGCATCCATTAACGAACACATATGTTTTGGAGAAGGACGATAGCAATGTCGACACCTTATTCATCAAATATATGTACTAATTATAATCAAGGGTTGATCAAAATGCTGCAGAAATGTGAGAAGCGTGCAGCGCTTTGCCAATTAATTGCAAATTTAACTCTAGATACGAGGACAAGAAAACGATTTTACAGCAATTAAAGAAAGCAAACGCATCATTGACTCAAGAAATGTAAAAGTGCAAACAACCTGATAGAAACTAATAAGTGCTTTGCGGGAGGCTATTAGTTGTCGGATAGGTTGTCTTGATTGCACTTTCAGAACAAACAGAATGATGTATTGAGACGTACAAAGCTTTTAATGACTCGACGATTGATTATGAGTATTCGTTCAAACAAATTTAAATGAAACACTAGGACTATTAGCCTTTAAAAGACATTGAAATTAAAGAAGGTTTGAAAACTAAAGCCTAATGAAATTTCGTTCTAAATCAGAAACAACAGAAGTAGTCAAAAGAGTCTTTAAACAAGGTCACAACGGAAGGTTATCTCAAAGAGAAACACAAAGGTCTTTTCTGGATTAAAGGTTAAGGAAATAAAATATTGACAAGATGAGTTGAAATGGACAAACAATTAAAGTTTTTGAACGAAATTGTTTATACTCGTAATCAGTCAATTCAGACCATTCATATGTTAGCACCCAAATGCTCGACATATAATGGTAGACCAACCTTTGCTAATCCAAGGTACCTCAAGAAAGCTCAATCTGAGAAGCCCTGTTTGATATGAGATCCCATTTGATACTTCTGATCCTACGGCAACAGATTTCCCTGAAAGGAAGATACCACGGGACTCTTGATTAACGAAGTAGATCAAAAATTGCATAAAGATTATGTAAACCAATATACACAAAAACAAAATAGTCCTTTATAATTCTCAAGAGGGACCCTCACTGGAGTATCTTTATCAGTTGGAACGCGCAAAAGAAGTTAGGAAGACAATGTGGAGAAAACCGTTTGTTAAACAAAAAGCAAACCATTGCTAAAAAAACTTCCCTTTCTACCCGTTTCAAATCCCTTAGTAAAAGTAGAACACGTTTTTAACAGAAATGACATTTATACATCAATCAAAATTAGGGAAATTGATTTGATCAAACTTGTTTAAACATACTAGTGATTACTTTCGCGTACCAACTGCTCATGATATGGAACTTTTGATAAAAACCTTTCTAATGCCTCTTTCCATAAAATCACAAAATGATAGCTTTCGTTTTGAACATGAACTTAAAACGGAAATGCATGAAGATTTTGAGTACGTTAAATCCCTTGAAAAAGAGATTGACGAACTTGAATCTGAGAAGGCTAATTTTTCAAATATGTATGATCTACTTCTTGAAGAGTGTGTGTCTAAGATGTTATATTTCAAAATTTGTCATCTTTGTCTGAATTAACAGCCAATACGGAATTGGCAATGCATGTATCTTATCATAAAGTCAAAGGTCAAAGAATGTGAATGTCTTGCACAAAAGCTTTCGAAACAAACTGAATCTGTTAACAAAGAAGTTCATAATAATTTGTTAAAAAGTTTTTCTAAACTTGAAAAACACTCGATTTCTCTTGAACTTGCTTTACAACAATGTAAAGAACAAATGAAAAACAACTCAGTTTGCAAAGAAAACGGATCTAATGTATTTCGAAAAGAACGTGAACAATATCATGAAATACAAGATTTGAAAGCTCAAATGCAAGACAAGAACATAGCAATAAGTGAGTTAAAGAAACTCATTGAGAAATGTAAAGGAAAGTCTGTGGAAACTCAGTTTGATAAACCATCTGTTGTTAGACAACCAAATGCTCAACGGATTCCAAAACCATCAGTTTTAGGAAAACCGACTCCTTTTTCAAATTCTCCTAAAATGAGAAGTTTTCAAACGAAACAGTCGGTTAATAAAACTAATGTGTCGGATGGTTTATTTAACCAAGTCACTCTTTAGAATTTGCCTCAGAATAGAAAACAGGCGGAAATACACTCGAATGTGCTTAAACCAGGAATGCATAGGATTGCCACTAGCACAAAACAAAACAGAGAACCGCAGTTGCCTCATGCTTCTAGGAATACTAATCCTCACGTGTCTAAATCTACAGGAGTAACTCACCCTACTAGTGTTAGCAGACCACAGCTTAAGAGCTATCAAGTGAAAGATAAGGTCGTGCCAAACATTAGTCAAGTAAAGTTTACAAAGAAGGAAGTAGAAGACCACCATAGGATTTCTAGTATTTCTAAGAAAATAAAATCTGTAACGGTGTGCAATAACACTACAAATTCTAGAACTTCGAATGTGAATGCTGTTTGTGCTGAATGTGGAAAATGTGTGTTTAATTCAAATCATGATGCTTGTGTTTCTAGATACTTGAATGTCATGAATGCTAGAACTAAGAAGCCTAATGTAGTGCCTATTGGTGATAGTAAACCCAAGAGAAAAGCGAACAAATCTGTTGCAACAACCCATAAGAAAACAGTTGCATCAGATACCACTATTCAGAAACCCAAGAGTTACTTTAAGGAGTTGTATGAGAATACAAATAAGGCATGGAAATGGTGGATAGAAAAGAAATGCCCATCAGAATACAAATGGACACAAACGACACCTTCTAGACCTAATCTTAAATGGAAACCAACGGGTAGAATCTTTAGTAATGTTCGTTTTAGGTGGATTCCCACAGGAAAGTTATTCAACTCTTGCACGGGCAAGGTTGACAGTGAACCCACGCATGTTTCAATAGTAGATATCCCTCATATTCATGCAAGCAAACAAACTCTGGGTTTAAGTGCAGGTATATCATTCAATGGTCAAAAGCAACAAAGAATTGACCTAAATGCAGATGCACTATACAATGAAAAGCAGGAAAATCTCAGAGTGTGGTTGCTGAAATTACTGATATCTAAGAAACCAGTGCCAGAATGGTTTCACAAAAGATGAGCTACATCAAATGGTGTCTGCTGAAAATAACACTTCAGGCCCCGTTCCTCAATGTTCAAAAGACGTTTGATCGCAGCAGATCAAGCCTCGGTCTTCATGGCAATGAGAAATCTACTTGTTTTGTGAGAGATCTTTAGGGAAATGATTTACTAACTAGTAATCGTGGATCTGATCTCTACACAATTTCTCTTCAAGAAACAACTTCATCAACTCCGATCTGTTTCATGGCTAAAGCTTCACCAACTCAAGCATGGTTATGGCATCGAAGACTTTCTCATCTTAACTTCGATTACATCACCTTACTATCAAAGAAAGATATTGTGACAGGCTTACCTAAGTTGACATATGTCAAGGATCAACTTTGTTCGTCTTGTGAAATGAGTAAAGCAAAAAGAAGCACATTTAAGTCAAAAGATTGTTCCAAGTTCCAAAGGAAGGCTGAATTTCTTCACATGGAACTTGTGTGGGTCTAATGCGGGGTTCAAGCATAAATGGGAAAAAATATATTCTGGTAAATTGTTTGATGACTATTCCAAGATACCACTTGGACTCTTTTTCCAACATCCATAGGATGAAACACCAGAAGTTCTCAAAGATTTTCTCACGATGATTCAGCAAACGCAATCTTCAAGCTCAAGTAATTACGCCTAACTTGACAGAGCACAGAGTTCTTGAACAAGACACTCCATGCTTATTTCAAAGAAGAAGGCATTGAACATCAGACTTCCACTCCTCGAACACCTGAATAGAACGACGTTGTCGAAAGACGAAAAACCGCACTCATTTAATATCGCAGAAAATTACTTGTTGAGGCTGCACGAAAAACGAAGCCATATCAGCTTCTAAGCTTCCATTATCATTTTGGGCTGAAGCAGTTGCAACCGCATGCTATACTCAGAACAGATCAATCATCATATCGACTCATGGAAAAAGGCGTATCACATCATTAATGACAGGAAACCTTTAATAAAACATCTCACACATTGGTTGCATTTGTTACATAACTAAGATGGGGAAAATTTTGGATAAGATTAAAGAAAAAGGGGATCCATGGTGACATGGTGGGATATTCTACTCAGTCCGAAAGGATATCGTTTTTACAACAAGAAACAACCGCTTAATAGTTGATCCATTCATATCAAGTTAAAGAAACAAAGAAATGAAGTCTGATCCACAACAGTTCAGACCTCGCGCCACAACGACAAATTAAATAAATAGAGTCCTGTTGAAAATGACTCATTCAGGCCTCGTTCCTTAAGGACAAATGGCGTCTGCTGAAAATAACACTTCAGGCCCTGGTCCTCAATGTTAAAATGACGTCTGTTCACATCAATTCAGGCCTCGTTCTTAATCAAATGACTTCTGATCATAACCGTTCAGAACTCGGAATTCAAGACCACATCAATGAACAGTCAGGTTCAAAGCTGGTTCCAAAAGTTGTTCCTCTAGCAATGCTAAGGACAACTGGTAAATAAATACAAAATCAGAAAATCAGAAAATCAGAAAATTTTCAAAAAGATTCTTTTTGACATGTCTCTTGGAATCGATAACATTTACGTGCTTAGAAATGTCGATTAACATTGACACGGGTGTGTAAATGAAGTTCGAGCGAGAGTTGCAAATAGTTTCAAAACATGTCATTTCTAATTTTCTAAATGGCTTATGTGCACTATGTTAGTAAACATAACCGACTTACAATAAAGAAATGGTTATAACTTATCCTCACTCACGAGAAAATTAACGTTTCTTTCTTTCTCGTCTTAAGTTGGTACTTACAAGACATTCAATGTTTTTAGCTCAAGAAAAAGGATATTGTATGTATCAGTGCGCTTACCCTTACCGTTAGAAGAGAAGTCCTCTAACATCTGGTTTTTCAAAAGTTGAACACAATTTTTCAAGAATTTCTCGATGACAATTCATAATCTTTCAAAATTATGTGTTCAACACTCCAACCCTCACAATGTTTTCAAAAGACAACAATTTTTCAATTGGTCCTATTTTTGAGGGGGAGTTTTTCGAAAAACAAAGTTTTAATGTTCTTGGGATACATCTCAACGACCCAATCTTATGTATACAAAAACATTATCAAATGTTCCAAACCATTCATGCTGACCATATTTTCTCCCACAGATTTTTCAAGACATATTTTAATCACAAGGTATTTCAAAAACTAAGTGTTTATTATTTAAAATAAGGGGAGAAAATGTAATTAAAATATGATCTATTCGACTCAATGTGCTGAAGAAAAGGTTTTATGGTTCGATCTTATACCCAACAACATCTTAATTTCACGACGATTCTGAAGTCATAAGGTGGTTAGGTTAGGAATCAATCCTATGATCCAACCAGAACCGGAGGATCTACCCAAGGATAATCCAAAGTTAGAAATAGCAGTCTTTAGGTATGATTGGAGATGAATGTATATGGGAATAATGCCGACTAAGATTGAGCTAACACTGGAACAATCACAACAAGGTGTTAGTAATGACGTCCTGTATGCATTGAAGGCGATTGAAGAATTAAAAATAAATGTATGGATAACGGGTCTAAAGAAGAAGCCCTCCACACAATTTAAGGCAGAAACCGTGGAGGGGGGGGGGGGGGGGGGGTAACACCCCCAGGGGGGGGGGGGGGGGGGGGGGGGTCACCTCAATACATATGCCTGTCAGAATCACACGTTATTGCTGACATTGAAAACGACAACATGTACCCAGTGATGCAAGCACAACCCTTCCCCAGCCATTCGAGTTTTCTCTTACCGAAACTTGTCTCATTTTGTCACGGAGATACACACGTTATCAATTGACATCACTCTCCGAGATTGTTGATATGATAGGTGGCAAATCTGCACCAAGCACTCCGAGTACTAAAACCAAAATGCATTTAATCGAGTCTAAGCCAAGAGATCAATCCTAAATCCTTTAGGACACATTCCATTTTCAAACACTTGTTGAACATCATCAGTTTCACAAAGCTGATAACAGGAATAGTCCTACGTAATAATAATTGTGATATTTGCCAGACCATCCGAGTAGATACAAATGTATTCGACAATGAAGAATGGAAATCCTGCTTGAGCAGCAATCAAACAACTCTGGTAGGTGACTTGCGAGATTCTATATAATCAAACTTGTAAACAACTGGATTATCAATTTGGGGTTTTTATTCCAGTAAATGAATTGACGGTTGATGAATTTTGATAAAAAGATTAAAACTCCCGATGTGTTACAAAAACGCTTTTACAAGTAACACGTCGATTGATTTACAAATCAATTTTCTTGATTATCACTAACGTAAACCTGCAGGTTAAAACGGTGGTGACGGTATCCCAATCAACCAAAGTCGATTCATTACCACATATTCATGCTCATTCTACAAAGACAATCAATCATGAAAGCTCAAGATTTAAAGACAAAGACTTCCGCTAACTCTGATTTGAAGCTTTCAAGATAAGGCACAGTATAAGAATGTTGGTAAAAGACACAAGATCGCAAGATGGCATAAACGATAAAGACAATGACAAAGGCTCAAAGTCTAGATCGCAAAGCATGAAGGAACAAACCTACAACAAAGAACAAAGAACAAAGAAAAAGACCAAGACCACATGAGCTTAAACGACAAAAGCAATCTCATTTATCTCATGAAGGAGTGTCATCAATGAACTCACTTCGGGGGAGATTGTTAGCCTCAAAATATTGAGTCGAACATGAAGTTCGTTCATTATGTATTTAAGTCTCGGTCATTTAATTAGTTAATGTTGTAATAGTATAATATCGGGAATCGGGCTCGATAGTTAATCTAATATTGTATATATTTCGGGTTTAATCCCAAGCAAAACCCGAGCCCGGGTCCTAGTTAAATATCCCGCGCGTCATTTAACGCGACGGGGTATATAAACTCTTTTCTATTTAGAAAAGAGTTAGTTGTTAAAAATAATATCTTTTTCCTTTTCCAAAACTCTCCCATCTCTCTCTCTCTCCTCTTTCTCTCTCTAAAAGATCAACTCACTCTCTTTCTCTTTTCTAGTTCGATTCGTGTATGTTATATGTTATGAAGTGATTACGGGATCCTACAACATTAATTAACAAGAATAGAAGAAGTGTACCTTTTAGCACGAAACGATACACCGTTTAAAGGTAACCGTAACCACCGTCTTCTATATACGCGTGGTATAATACCACATACGCGAACCACCAAGAATCAAAGGTATATACCTCTAAGCTTCCACACATAATATACGGAGTCCTTAGCACACAACGAAGTTATGGCTAGTACTAGTAGTGTATTAGCAAACGATCAACGAATCTTGACAATCAAGTAAACCGAATGAGTCTTTGTTGTTGAAGGTCGAACCACCAAAAGACCACGAAAACCCTTTGTGGGTTTTGTTGCGATCGAACCAAGAAGGAAGAAACAAGAGAACCGAAACCTTTTGGGTTTTGAAGTTCGGTCGAGTATTAGGAGTAGAGGCACAAGGACGAATTTTGGTTTTTTTAGGTTTTTCAAGATATGAATAATGAAAAACTTTAACCCCTATATATAGACCTTGTTCAAGCATCCTAAACCCATATGGAATGGCTTTGTAACCGATCTAGGAGAAGCAAAGCCAAACCATACCCTTCTATATCGGTTTTGTATATTTAGTCCACCTTAACTCTTTAATGACTAATATTTTATACTTTATCAATAAACATCGATAACTAAACACACTAATTAAACATTGTTTACGTATTAACGTGTGCGTCCCCTTAGGTTCAAATAAATATTCCGTACATATATTAATTCATATATGAACATATTCCAACATTAGGTTGATTAGTTGTTTAGATCCAAAATTTACTGAATATTTAATTAGAATAAAAAGTTGAGGAAAGATGAAAAGGAGTTGGGGTTCAAGTAGGGCCAATCATTATAGACTCTAGACCGGAACCGATAAACCAGACTCACTGATCGAACATATTTTGGTCTATGTTGGTACTACCCTTTATCTTTTCGTTCGAAATAACTCCCGGTTCGGTATCAGAATATTGTGCTTTGTTGGACCAAACTGGACCTCCCGGACCGACCAGGAACCGACCGACCAGGACATACATAAACAATCGGTCTGTCTGGTCCCTAACCAGGTTTGGTCCGGGTTTTTCAACGCGTGATAACCTTAGGTTTACCTACACGCCTCAGGCTAGTAGCGCTTTGTATACTTTATAAAAGACTCATGACTTTACTATCTAGTGTGTCAAATATCGATCTCTTTTTTTTTAATTAGTTAAAACACGTACCAGTTATAAATAGAGAAAACACATATTAAAAATCAAAGATATACAAATTAAAGTTTTAAACGCTCTAAGAATGTCAAGACAAAACACGAGTCGTTAATCTTCTATAAACAATTTATCTAATGAAACAGAATGATTATTTTACATCTTGTTATATATTTTAGCTTGAAAGTGATTAATTAACTTTCATGCATGCAAGTTCACTACAATTGTTAATTTCGCTTTTTTATTTTATAAACTTTGTTTGTGTCATAAAACTGTGTTATAAACTTTATTCAAGTGATCCAAAGTTAAAACTAAGTTTAATGGTGCAAAAATAAACATGTACCTATGAGAACAAAGTATCGTTTATTATGCAAGGGACAAGTTTATTTAACAATCTATGTTTCAAGTTGATCGAAAATCAATTTTTTAGATGAATAAGGTTTTTATTTATATCTATGACGAATATTCACGTACCCTCTTCATCCATTGGATATGGATGTGGATTTATAAAACAAATGTAGATGGATATGAATATGAATATGGATGATGACAATTTAATTGAATATTCACCCGATCCATATCCATCAACCGTCATCCCTAACACGTACTAGTTTCTCACCTTGTAAGGAAATGCAACCTTTAAATACTTAATTAGCCCGAGGAAAAAAAGAATAGCCACTTCAGTAGGTATTGTTGTAGCAAAAATAAAGAATATTGTGTGAAACCAGTACTCACGCAGACATCAAATAAGAGGATTAATTGTGTGGGAAATTATACAAAAGTTTGAAGAATATCATGGCTAAGTGTCATGAATATGGATATTCCGGCTTTGATTATCAACTAAATACAAGACTCATGTAATCTTAAAATCTTACTAATTTGGACACGCACCATCATACAACCTTGTTTATAATCTGGATCTCAGGACGAATAAAACCCAGACACGACCAGCAAGGTATGACTTCTAAGATTGATAACCCAACAGAGAACAGGAGTTACCAACCACAATTCATCAAAGATTATAACTTTACTCCCTTCCAGCATTACCAAAAGGTATCACTATAAATGGTCAATGACATACTAAACCGAAAGAATCTTTCTACAATATAAAAACACCATGCAAAGAATCATAAGATCATGAACTCAAAATCTTTACTTGAGAGGTCCAAATGACAACTCAAGGAATCTTAAATTAAATCATCAAACTAGAGCTACTCTGATCACTGCTAGCAGCTCAAACCTGAAAGGAGAACAATTTTGCAGTCAACAAAACGTCCAACGCAGAGATTATAAAGTTGTGAAATTAAGAAGGTGTGTCCCTTTGAGCTTAATGGGTGTAGTTATAGATCTTAGTCTTACAAAATTAACCAAAATCGTAGGGGCTTTGCCGAAATAAGGCCCATAAGGTAGGTGGTCTTGATATGATTTGGTCATATTATTGTAATATTAACACACATCTATCACACAATAATACAGCTGCGTATTAACTGGTCATTAAATTGTTAAATGATAATTACCAGAACATATTTGCAGATGTACCGCTAATCATGGTAAGAAGCTATGGTATGAAATTGGAGTAGTTGGATAAAAGGTGTAAGATACCATGGTATACGAGATTAAAATTAAAAAAAAAGAAAGAGGGTATTGGACATTCCTTCAGTTATGAATCTAACTAATAGATAGACACAAAATACTGAGAACAAATCAGTTAAACCGTATTTAGTGGGCCATCCCTCTATGTATATGGCGAATTTGGTCATCAAAGTAGCCAAAATGGCAACTGGTTAACCAAAAAAACCAGGTTTATGAAAATCAATAGCCAGGAACCCCACTAGATTCCTTGCTACCTTGCGAGGCTTAAACTTTTGAACCAAAAGAGCTCCATGCAACCAAGCCCCTTTCATGGTTGCTCCATAAAAGCGTCCAACTTTCACCATGTGAATCCCACATCCGCTGAAATAAACCAAAGTCGCAAGGTTTCAAGCAGACCAATCCGCAAGGAATCTTGCGGGGTTCTTTGTTAGTTTGACATAAACTGGATTGTTTTGGCCATTTTTAATCTAGTTAAATAGTAAGCTGAAGAATGTGTCGTAGGGGGGGCAACTGGTCAAAATAGACTCATTTTTAGGTAACTTTCATTTTGTTCACTTAGGTTACTAAACTTATGAAACATGACATTTGGGGTTACTCAACTTGCAAAAATATACGTAAACATCATTGAACTTGTAAAAACATAACATTTATGTTACTAAACTTACCTAAAAATATACGTCCAGGTTGCTCGGATTAACATTAAAATTATGGGGGTGTATGTTTATCAAAAGTTCAGTAACCTAAGTGAACAAAATGAAAGTTGAGTAACTTAGGCGAACTTTTTGGAAAAGTGTAGTAACTTCTTTGTCTATTAACCCTGACGAAAAGTATATTTATGATCGAACTTTTTGGAAAAGTGTAGTAACTTAGGCGAACTTTTGAGTGAATTGTCTTTCAACATACCAATCGATTATCTTTTCATCAACATTTTGCTGTTAATTGCATGTTTATGATCGAATTACTACTACATCACTTCAGATTCATCTTTTGCTGACGTCATCAGGTTGCGATCGATCGTCTTAATTTTGCTCTTTCTGTCAATTTTTATTTTAAGTTACTTGAGTTGAGATCATGTGTTTTTTAATTCATTATTTTATTAAGTTACTTTCTCTGGTCGGTGTTGATTATTTTTATATTTAATTCATAAGATTTATTTTGCTAATTATAGTAATACCAGTTATATTTTGATTTGCTGTTTTTTTGCTATTTGTGTATATTAAAATATTTTTTTGTTTGATTAGAATTTTTTTTTTAATTCAGTTGAGATCATCACGTGCGTGGTAAAGGATCAATTTAAAATTCTGTTAATTTTTTTATATTATTTTATTTTATAATTTTAAGTTAGTTTAATGTGTTGGTGATTTTAGTGTCATTAACGGCCATTTAGGTAATGATGATTTACTAGAGACTAATGAGATTTCATACTTAACTTGGATACGAGTTAGGGAAGTGTGGAGTACACACTCGTTGAGTTAATATGTTATCGACCTAGACAAAATTCAGAGATCAATATAGCAGTACTAAGTTGAGTTATAAAGGGCAGTACTAAGTTGGTTGTTTTCCACTAGCAGTACTAAGTAGTTAGTACTGCTAGCACTAATACTTAGTACTGGTTGTTATATCTAGCAGTACTAAGTAGTTAGTACTGTTAGCACTAATACTTAGTACTGGTTGTTTTCAACTAGCAGTACTAAGTAGTTAGTACTGCTAGCACTAAATAGTTAATACTGCTAGTCGTATAACTGTTTGAAAACAGTTATGAAAGTTGGTTTTAACCAACTTTAACTGCTTAACTGTCGTCTAGAATTTGTTTTATAAACAGATTCATTAGTCTCATTTTAGATAACGAAAAACACATACAATTCCTTCATTGTTCTTGATTTATGATTCTTGTGCCTAGAACATAAATTGATATACTCCTTATATTATCCCGATAGAGATTTCGTGCAACCCAGGCATTGATAAGGGTCGAAATACTTTATACGAAAAGTGGATTATTACACGATATAAGCGAGTTATTCAGGATCATCACACTCACACACCCCCAAAGTATAACATAATGCAATTACAATATCGCCCCCCTTTCATAATGTGATGGTGTACGTAACTCACTCAGCTATTGTGACTACAAGAACCTTCACCTTATGCTTGTTGGGTGAAAAGTTTGTGTTGGTGTTAAATAATTATATTTTTAGTTATAGTTTATATAGTAGGTGTTGATGAATCTAAACTATAATATTTTTTTGCGAGTTGTGTGAAATTTTATGTTTTCTTTTCAATTCGCTTGTTATCAAGTTGATTCAGTTCGTTTTTGTGTAAAGAATCATATACATCTGACTCAAATACCCGCCTTCGTAGTTTAAGTTATTTGTGAGTCGCTTATTTACTGTATATTCTTTGTAATCCGGTTTTGATCTTGTTTATTTCGCCAATAATTTTGTTAATGTGAATTTTTTTTATCCGATTTGATTTTTTGATAGATAATAAATTCTGTATCATTTGATGTTTCAGAGTTATAGTAAGTTTTATTGATGTGGAAGTTTTTTATTCGGTTTCATTATTATCTTTAGTTAGTCGAGATCATGTGTTTGTAAAGAATCTTTTATATAATAAAAGAATTACATCATTTTGGAGTTTTCTATCAAATTAAATCTTATGAGAAAAAAATTAGACCAATCAGAACGCTTGATTTTGCCACGTAGGTAAAATCGTGTGATTTGATTAGTCGATAAAAAGTCAAAATTGAATCAATTTGGTCAAAATTAAAAAAATTTGGTTGAGAAATCTGATGGAGAAAAAAACACATAAAAATATATGTGTCAAATTTGTGAAAACAAAAAACTTGAAAAAAGATGAGTTAATTAATAAAACTTTAGTGGTTTAATTTTAAATAAATTATATGAAGTTAAGTGTAAATTTATAAATTTATAAATTTTATTATAACTTTAAAAAATAAACAAATAACCCCTTAAACTTTATACTCCTATACTTTATATTTTAAAATACAACAAATGTAAAAAATTTCTTACTTTCAAACAAGGATTTAACATTATTTAATCACATCCCAAATCTACCCGAAGACTTTTTGGTGGATTTTTCATTATCGGCATGAAATCATGTTGTACAACCAAATAGAAAAACACCGAAGCAAATAAATTATCGTAAATAAAAAAAGCGTTTTCTAGCTATTTGTTGATGAGTTTGGAAGAATTGCATTTTCTTTTCTTTTGGTTTAATAAGTACTAAAAGTCTAACAATAGATTTTTTGAAAAAGTCTTTATTTCATTGATATGTGTGTATGCCTATAAATCATATACAACAATCTTGGGCTACTTTTATATCTTAAAGATGTGTTGGTGATAGAAAATGGGTAAAACTATTTTTACATTTGTATATGAATTTTTCATTCTCGACCGGAAACTCATGTTGTACAACTAAGTAGAAAAGCACTGAATCACATAAATTAGCGTAAATAAAGAAAAATTGAGGTTCACTTGAGCCGACTCCAGGCTACCTAAAAGCGTAGTTTCGCTGTGATTAGTTGGCTCACAATGTCGAATCAAAAAACAGGTTAATCAAAAGAAAAAATTTTTACTAATTATCCTTAAGTTCAAATACTACGTAATATATAATTATTTAATGAATCTATTCTCTTCATATGATTTCGATAATACTTTATAACATAACTTATAAAATAGAAAAAAAAAAATTATACACATATTTAAAAAAAAAAAATTTAAGCCCCGTGCGTGCACGGGCATTAAAACTAGTTATTTTAATGATGTTTTTGATTTGATTATTTGTAGTTTGTGTTGGTCTCGAATGAATTACTTTTTTATTTATAGTTTATCTGGTACGAGTTGATTCTGAGTTTTATAATCGCTTTAATTGTTTTTTTTAAGCTAATTTAGTTCGCTTTTGTGTAAACAAGTTATATTAGTGACTTGTGTTGTACTTGGGAGGTCTTTTATGCAATTCGACTCTTCAGGTTTTTTCAGTTGATATCTGTAAACAAGTTATTTGTAAGTCGTTTTAAAGGTAGTCGACTCGATTTAAGTTGTCTTAAAAAAGTTATTATCAAGTTAAAGTATATTTCATTTGATTGAATTAGATTATTGTCATATTATACTAATTCGGTCGTGTGATCAAGTTGTGTGTATTCTACGTGTGTTCTTTGATAAAAGGTGATTAGGTAGAATCTTTCGATGTGTGTAGTTTAATTGTTTCTATGTTTTTGTATTTGATTATACTGTTTTCAAGTTAATTTAGTAGTAGTTCGTTTTTGTGTTAACAAGTTCTTTGTAACTTACTTAATTTACTTCAGATTCTTCGTAATCAGGTTTTGATCTTGTTTATTTCGTTGATTATGTACGAATTAATGTTCCGATTAGCGATATGTAGCACTTCATCCCTTGATGTTTATACATTAGCGTGAATTTTGTTGTAAAAAGTTATTTTAAGATTGCGTTAAGTTGAGACTTTTTTTATTCGATTTGATTATTTTAAGTTAGTGTTTGTGTTAGTGTTAAACAGCTCCATTTTTTATTTATAGTGGTTTTGTGAAAATTGTTTGATGCCGATTTTTTTTATTGCACTACAACAAAGCACAAGATTTTACACACTTATTTTCTTACATCTCCACGCTTAAAAGTGTGTGCAAATTTAAAGTCCACGGTTAAGGAAGCGTGGTGTATCTATGCGTCAAGAAAAAGACACACTAATAAGCGTATACAAACTATTGAAAACTTCACACTAAAAAGCGTGGAGAATTGGTCTAAAAGTACAAGCTAAAAAGCGTGGATAATGGGTGAATAAACAATGAATCTAAACTGCACACTAAAAAGCGTGGACAAAATGGAAAACTCAAGAAAATAAACTACACACTAAAATGTAAAAAGCCTGAACAAATTGGCAACTAATCATAAAAAAAATTACAGCTTTTATGAATCTGCAACTAATTATAAAACAAATCACACAAAATCTGCATTAACATTTGGAAACTACTATCATTGAATAATCACTTTCCGAAACAAATACACACAAAATCTGCAACTATTTATAAAAAGTTACATGCTTAATTCTTTTGAAACAAAATAATCACTTTCCGAAACAAACTGCAACTAATATCTTCTTTTGTCACACAAAGACTGCATATCTCCTGAGAGTGAAATGAATAATCAATACAGGTGTAAAATAATCAATTCAGAGCTGAACATATTAGCAATAACAAAACAATCCAGTTGGATAAAACAGCTTTCTACTCACCAAGATAAATGACTTAATAACTTTTCTTCAACGCCAAATTCATACTGCCCTAAGAAACTTCTAAATCCAGGATTCAAGTGCAGTAATCCAAAATACATGATAACTAAACCATATAGAAACAGGGAGCATGCTTTTATAGCCTCTACATCTTGCATGTAACCTTCTCTCAGTGTAGGATGCATATACCATCATAAGTCAATGCCTCTACAAATTAACAATGTAAGAAGTGTGTAAAGATAACTTAAGGAAACTCACTTTTTAAGTACTTTCCAGTGTCCGGAAATGACTTCAATACCTGTATACATACAAAGGGGAAACTATATAATCAAACACTGAAATTGTGAATAACAGATATAGGGAGCCCACCCAAGTATATGAGTTAGATAGGTACTGGTATGGTTTAGATGTTTTAAACATTTTATCTAGTATTTCATAGTTGTAACATACCACTAACATCTTCATTAGTACGACGAATGCAAAATGGAACAAAAATGTATAAAATAGGCCAAATTTACTTTTTCTTTCTCAATTTACGGTATGGAAGTTATAATTCGGTGCAATGTAAGGTTTCTTTGGCTTTTCTAAATATGTTACCTGTCATTTTTTACCAATAGAGAGGTAATGTGATGCTTTAACTCCTATATCAGCTTTAACCTCATAGCCTCGCCAATTCGCAGCAACTAAAACAATCGTACTGCATAACAGGCCCTATGACCAATCAATAATTCACCTCAAAAAATAAAGCATAACTAATACTATCAAACTAACAAATCAACATACATACACCAACAGGTATAAATACTAGCCAAATTTAGTCTAACTAATACACAATTTCCAAAACAATAAACAAATTAAACTATTCAATATGTATCAGCCTACTACATTCATACAGCGATCAACGAAAGCAATAAGTTGATGAAATTAAACAAAGTTTTAGGGACAGTGGTCCAAAACACAGTTCATCACAACGACTCTTGTCACCATTGTCACTATCTCTACATAACAAAATTCAACAATTTCCATAGAGATTATATAAATAATGGTAAATAGTCTAAAACTGATAACGCGATCATATCGATACGAAAAACAATACATCTGCTAACAGAATTCCACAATTTCAAAAACATATAATAAGAGCAAATCGCTTAAACAGTTATTCTCAACAACGACTCCAAAATTTCACATTCTTCAATAAACAAAGGCGCAAATTTAATAGTATAGATACCTTCGATGTGCAGCTGTTGAATTGGACTGATGACCGATTTAAGCGATTTGTGCCAACAGTTTGACGAGTGAATAACATGATTTCGTTCTCTAACTATTGTTGCAGGATAGATAATGGCTCAGATAGTGCTCCATGGTACTCTTCACGTGACGATCTATGAAGTCGATAAGATTCATGTTAGTGGTGGTGGTCGTAACATCTTCAAGAAGGTATATCATATGTTTTGTCATTGTCATGAGGTTTCAAGTTTGTTTTATTGATTTGACAAAAACCAAAAAGTAGGTTCAATTTTACTTCAAAATCGTTAACAAAATGGTCAGATAATCGAATATCAAGGAAAATTTATCAAAATAGTCGTATTACAAATGATACTTTAAAAAAATGTCACAAACAAGAGGTCAAGGGTTCAAAACCTTGCTAGTTGTGTACATTTTGAGGTGGCCAGGGAAGGGTCGGAAACGTTCCCTAGATTAACCCGGTGAGGCCGCGTATGTCTTAGTCAGAAAAGGCTCGCCCTTCCCGGGTACTTTGAAGAGGGAAAAACCACAAAAATTGAGCTTATAGCAAAATGACCATCAATTTCGCAAACTAAATTTTCTTTGCGAAATAAGTATTTTGGTAGCATTTCTTGCAAATTGACTTTTTTTTTCGTAAGCCTTAATTATATTTAATGAAAAATACACAAATAACATATCTCGGATTATTTTTTTGTGAATATGGTGGTCATACTGATATAAGCACAAATTTTCAGAAAAATTTGTTAGAACACTATTTGTAATGCACAACTCTGATCAATTTCCCTTAAATCAAGGTCTCTTTTGTGGTGTGAATCATCTCATTGGTATGTGCTATTTTTCTGGCAGATTGTCGGCAACATTCAGGAAACTGTTGGATTTGGTAAAGGGCATCCAAATCTACCAACATCGATCTAGAGAATGCCAGGGTCGGCCGAACTAGAAAAAGTGAGGATTAAACCTGAAAACGTCCGAGTGGTTCGAGGCTTTCCATATTTGTTACTGTGCGCACTCAGCCATCTCATGTCATATTCAGTGTCAAGGATAATATCCTATTTGGTGCAGAAACTTTTTTTAAGTTGGACGAGCTTATGTCCGCTGTTGAAGAACTCCTAACGGGTGAATGGAAATTAAATAATGGTCGAGATTTTAGCCGAAGACAAGAATCCCATAAGTGGCTGGCTCCAAAATCCATGTTAAAGTTACATATTTTTGGGATGTTACTCCAAGACGTAACTGGGTCCCGAATGGTATTAAAAGTGGAAGTATTCGCCCGTGTTCCAACACGTTCTTGGTGCACACAAGACAAGGTTGTCGGGTCTCTCTGTTTCAAGATGCTCACGTACCCGAAACGATTTCTTTCCGAAGGATACCTGAGCAGGTGGGAAGTAGTTACGAACCACGCAAGATGGTGGGAAGATATATTCGATGCCCTTACTAAGGGGGCAAAACACTTCATTTATATCACAGATTGGTCGGTTAGCACATCAGAATCTTTTGAGTCGAGATTCAGAAGCCAAAGCCAGATGCGATGTCATCTAGGTTGTTTCTGCTTAAAAATAAAACAAAAGCTTGGAAGGTGTTAAAGTTCTTATGCTCGTGTGGGATACCGAGTGACTTGTCTGTGGAATCTACTAATACGAATGGATAATGGCTTCCCATGATGAATTAGACTGAAAACTTTTTCCAAGGTACCGACGTGCATTGTATTTTATGCCCCCCCCCCCGGCCCGTATCCCTGATGACCGGGTCGAAGTTTCATCAAACCTTCATAATTTTCCACAATGTTCACTCATCTCCAAAAATGGGGGGAAGTTTGACTCCGAGAAATGCCGAGTGGTGGGCACAGAACCGACGATTGTAAGTTTTGTTGGCGGAGTGAGCTTTGTACGGTAGATATCGAGTACCCATTTCATTCTCTTTTCAGAACACTTGATACTGCTCACCACGACGATTTCCACCAGCCTAACTACACTGGTGCTTCGATAGCTAAAGGTGGACCTAGGGAACCCTGGCATGATATACATAGTCGACTCGAAGGACCAGTTGCTTGGGATGTTTTGTTTAATTTCGAACAAAGGTGGAAAAAACAAGGTGGGAAAGATATTCTTGTTAACTTTAGAGAACTTGATGACATCATAATCACACCGTCCCCCGTCATGTTTCCCGATGACCCCGAAACATGGAATGTTCAGGTGTTTAGATCCATCGATGGTGGTGCAGCTTTCGGGTTTCCCGACACACCTGAAGAAGCAGCTAAATCAGGTCTCGTAAGTGGAAAAGATAACATAATAGACCGCAGTATACAGGATGCGTATATTCATGCTATAAGAAGAGCAAAAAATTTCATCTATATCGAGAACCAATATTTCTTGGGAAGCTCTTACGCGTGGAATTTTGACGACGTGAAAGGTGAAGATGTCGGTGCGTTGCATCTCATCCCGAAAGAACTTTCTTTAAAGATTGTTAGTAAGATCGAGGCTGGTGAGAAGTTTACTGTATATGTTGTGGTCCCTATGTGGCCCGAAGGGATTCCAGAAAGTGCATCGGTTCAGGCAATATTGGACTGGCAAAGGAGGACTATGGAGATGATGTATAAAGATATTGTTCAGGCTTTGGAAGCTCAGGGTCGCGTGGAAGACCCTAGAGATTATCTTACTTTCTTTTGCCTTGGGAATCGGGAGGCGAAGACGAGTGGGGAGTATGAACCCTCTGAATCGCCTGAAGCGGATTCAGATTATATGAAAGCTCAGGAGACTCGACGTTTCATGATCTACGTGCATGCCAAAATGATGATCGGTAAGCAGCAGGTCTACATTCTTTACTTATATGTGGTAATGTCAATCCCAGTTACGAACCCTGGTTGAATTGTATTGGTAATGGGTATAATAGTTTTTTTTTTTTTTTTTGTATACCTTGGTTTCTGACTCGATATTGCGAGCCGACTAATCCCAGTACGACTACCCTTTTGGATAGCTATAGATGGAAGCGGGTCAAATGGGTCGACATCTTAATTTAATTTAATTTTTTTTAAGTCAGATGCTTAACCTTCTAAATCGTTTTTAATTGAAATAATAAATTATACAAAAAAGTCTTTGTGGTCAACTCAATGTCACCAGACCCTTTTGACCCATACTCAGAATTAACCCCTTTTGACCCATTACAAGTTTTTTAACTTTCGGTTGTTACTCCTCCCATGCTGCAGTTGATGACGAGTACATAATAGTTGGATCTGCCAACATCAACCAACGATCAATGGACGGTGCTCGAGACTCCGAAATAGCCATGGGAGCATACCAACCATACCATCTCTCTACCCGTGAACCAGCACGTGGTCAGGTTCACGGTTTCCGTATGGCTCTATGGTACGAACACCTTGGCATGCTTGATGACACATTCCAGCACCCTGAATCCACCGAATGTGTGAAAAAAGTTAACCAAATCGCTGACAAGTACTGGGATTTGTATGCTAGTGAGAATTTTGAACAAGATCTTCCAGGTCACTTGCTTAGGTACCCCATTGGTATTGCTAGCGAAGGTAATGTTACCGAATTACCTGGAACTGAGTTCTTCCCTGATACGAAAGCTCATGTTCTTGGTGCCAAATCTGTTTATCGTCCTCCGATCCTTACATCTTAAGGACGCCGTGTTTGGTGGTTATGTGACTAGTGTTTGTGTTTTGATGTAATAAGCCATGTTTGCATTGTTATTATGAGAGATGTGTTAGAAGGTATGTGGTATGACTTGTGAGTACCTAGTTTATAAAACTTCTAGGATTTGTGTACTTCAACCTATGTATGTGGTATGACTTGTGAGTACTTGGCTTATGATCTGTGGTTTTCCCGGTTCAAATTGGTCTTATGTTTGTGGTTTTTTGAAGTTGAGGTCGTAGCCTGTAGGCTGGTACAAACGGTTGCGGATTGGCAATATCATAGGTGCTGCAGCTTGTGGTAGTATCACAATCATGCATTTTCTCGGTCTACCATTTTTACATTTCACCGTGCCATGACTCTGATTAAGTGGCCGTGATTGTATGGTTGAAGTTCAAGTCAGCGTCGTGTTACTTGTTGGGTCATGGCTTTTATACCTCTTTATCCGTGCTTTATATCGGGTGTGTTTTTCAGTTAGACCATGTGTGATGGTCGGTCGTGACCTCCGGTCGACCGTCACAAAAGACAATTTCTTAAAAATTTAACCCAATAATTATTTATTTTTATATACACTTTTAAACCCAGTTTTTTTTATATACCACCTATCTCACAATATGTTCACAAATGTCTCCGTCGAGACTGAACCCACAACCTCTAGGTTGGTAAAGAACTCACATTCCACTAATCCAAATATCTTGGGTGCATCACGTTTGTTAATAGTAGATATCCTTAATTTTTTATACATAGGTGGTGTTTGATTTGAACTTAATCGATTTAATATGAAAAAAACTTAATTTATTAAATAATGTGAAAAGTCGTTTATTTAATAACTTAATTTATTAAATAAGTGATAAAACGAAGGGTCTTCACATGAAGTCCTCCGTTAATTAAACACGACTTAATGTTGTCTTCAAAAACCAAATCATGATTTATGTTGTCTTCAAAAACCAAATCATGATTTATGTTAAAAAAAATAAAAAAATCATGATATATGAATTGACTAATGACACTTTGGCCGGCTGTTGGTCTTTATGGTAATAAAAAGGCATTAATAAAGAACACGTATTAACTTTCTCTAAACTACTAGGATCGACTTTGCGAGTTTTTAAATCTTAGAAATCACTTTTTCTTCTCTTTTTATTATTTGATCGACTTGAATCCAACTTTAGATAAAAACTCTTATAGTGATGGTGCTATAACCTTTTTATAAAATGAAAAATTTGAGGACCTAGAATTTTCAATAAGAATAATCTTTTGCTCAAATAATATTATTATTTGATGACCAAAGAAGTAATTATGAAAAGCTAAACATGTGTGTTAATAGCTTTAAAAAGAAGGTTGACTCATTAAGTGGTGGTTGACATTGCATCATTGTCGCTAGTACTTTTGTCAGAAACCAAAACAACGAACCCCCTCAATTTGCTCTGGCGACTCAAACGAAACCCTTACAACCCTAAACTCTCAATCGATCCTACCTCTTAACCCTAAACCATTAATGAGTTTGTTGATTCTTGATTGTAACTTAAGGTTTAATCTAAGTCTTTTTAGGGTTTTGTTTGATTCCTTTATTCTTTATTGCGCTTTAATTATCACAAATCATTATGTTTTTAGTGTTTATGAGAGGTTGATTGGTGCTCTTATCGCGTGTATAAACCCTTACAGGCTAGGGTTTACTTTTGGTTTCGTGTTTGCTTCTAGTTTACACTTATTGGTGCGGCTGCTGATTAGGTTTTCGTGTACTCGGTTGTTTGAATGTAACAATGCAAAAAAGGTTTCTTGGTTCGGGTAGGGGAGGAGGTAATCACAAGAAAAAAGATGGGGTAATGCTAAAAATAGAAAAAGTGTTGATTAAATAGTTTATTTTAGTTGATGTTTTTACTTTACGTATTTTATGTAATAAGTGTATATTGAGCGTAACATTAAAAAGGTGCTCAATATACTTAGCTAGTAAGGTAAGGAAAATTAGTATAAATAGAGACTTAACCTCTCATTAGGAGAGGTATATTTCTAGAACATTTCATTTCTCTATCTCTTGTACCTCATTTCTATTTTCCCTCTATTTATAAAAGAGCAATTTGAAAATCCCTATCTCTCTACTTTCTCTCACTAAACCTAAACCTCATTTATATTAATTCAATGTTATTAAAGGAAAATATCAAGTGGTATCAATCGCCTAGGAGAGATTTAGATTGATTGTGTGTGGATCAAAAAGCTCAAAATCAGAAAAAGTTTGGATTCTTGTTCTTTATTTTGGTGCGTTACATTTTACTAAAGAACGATGTTCAACAAAATTCTTCTAATTGCTATGGATTAGTGTTATTTGATACGGATTTGAGTGTCAGATTGTGATTAGGTATCAATTGAAGTGTTTGATTGTGAATTTAAGATCAAAAGGATGATGATTTAGGGAGATTTGTATGACGTGATGTTTTCATTCACGAACGGGGTTTTTAGATCTTCTAGTTTGATCAAAATTCATAAGGTGTGATTTGTGATTTGAGTTAGATTGAATTCGTGATAGAGATTATTAGTGATTACACGTTGTTTTAGGAATTAATTTGTGGTGGTTTTGGATTCCATATGTGCGACGTGAGCTACTAGTTCATGAAAAAGGTCTCTAGTTTTTTGAATTGATCAAGATTAAGGTGTTTAATTAGTGATTGGTGATAGATTCTAGGTTAGTTAGTGATTTTCATGATCAAATTGATTGTTTTTTTGATTCTTGTGGATTTTGTGGCTTTAGGCGTGAATATGCACACATTCATAATTGAGGTTTGTTGAATAACTTGTTACAAGACTTGTTTGGTGGAATTGCTTGTGGAAAAGTGGTTAGATTACTTAATAGCAAACAAGGATTGAAGAAAGAGGTGTTAGAAAGTGGTTAATTTTGATTATTGGTGATTTTCATGATTGAGGGTTGTTACATCACTCAATTGGTGGAAGAGTTTGTTGGAAAGTTGTTACAACACTCACTTGGTGGAAGAGTTTGTTGGAAACTGGTTACACAACTCACTTGGTGGAATAGTTTGTTGGAAAGCGGTTACAACACTCAAATTGCATCAAAGGCTTGAAGAACGAGGGTTAAAAGCGGTTACACTACTCAATTGCTATTCATTCAAGTGGAAACTTTTTCATCATTCTTTAATTTGGGAAGAAACCTCTTTTGGGCACTCCATTCTACATGTGGGAATTGAAGGCTTCTTATTTGGTCATTTGGTCTTCAACCTCAATCAGTCTTCAAAGTGGGAAAACTCAATTAATTTTTCTACACAAACCTCATCCAGATTTACTACTTCAACCTCATTTGATCCTACCTCATTTAGTTGTAAACCTCATTTTCTACATAAAGGGTGAAGTTGTCTTTTCAACAGGAAAGCATCTATTATCCTCATTTGGTACTAGTGTTTTGGAACCTCGATTCGAACCTCAACTCGAACCTCAACGGGAAAATCATCTTCAACCTCGATTGGAACCTCATTTGGCATTCTTTTACACGTGAAGAATACAGACTTCATTCGGGATTCTACATCAAACCTTGTTTGGGATATTATTGAAGTACCTCATTTAGGAATCACCTTTCGAACCTCAATTAGATTCTCATGCTGAACCTCATTTGGAAAAAGAGACAAACCTCATTTAGTCTAAAATTCCTTTGATAAAACAACATCTAATCTTTAGAATTACACTTCAAAAATTTGGAAAAACACAAAAATGTTTTCTACACTTAACCGTAATCATAGACTTTTTGATCTCACAACAATAGTATTTAGACTCTAAAACGATCCACTTAGTATTGTTTGCTTACTTAAGTGATATAATGACAAGTTTTGTTGGGATTAAAAGTCTTCTTGATGTTGTTTGAATTACTGCTGCTCATGTTTGTGTTAATGCTGCTCAACTGGATTTAGTGCTACTCATGAACTTCAAAGAAAATATGCTAAGTGTTTACTACTGCTAGTACAAAGTTACTATTGCTAGTGAATGTTAGTACTGCTTAAGGTTAAGACTGCTCATAGATAAGTTAATGCTACTAAGGTTAATAAGTTAGTACTGTTTGTTGTTAGTACTGCTTATATGATATGTATTAAGTTATTCGTTTATAGAAAATATTATGGGTACTTAGGAAAGTATTGTAAGCCGACTAGGGCTCCTTGGTGTATAAAAGGAGGTCATAGGGCATAGAGTTTGATATCTTTTATCAATCTTTTGAAGTCTTAGACATATAACTCATAGCTTCAAGGTCTTTGTAACCCTAATACTTTAAGAGTATTCGTATTATTATCATTAATAATATTGGAGCTTATTTGTTGAATTCTATGTTCATTGAATTACTGTATCATTAATAATTCTTCTTAATATTAAAGATTAGATTCCGCATAATCTTTAAAACATTCAAACACAGTTTCTACCATAGCTGTGTTAGATTTATTTAATATAACTAAACCTTGAACAAGCTTAAGGAATTCGATATATTGAAGTAGGATCAATAAGTGGTATCAGAGCTCTCATTAAGAAGCTGTAAATAAGAAGAACATGTTTTTGTTAAAAGATATGGATCAAGATTCTGCACACATGGTGGCTGCATCCAAAGTTCCCATGCTCAAACCTGGTAAGTATGAGATATGGAGGATAAGGATTGAGACAATTATATCAGATGTAGATTTGCATATAGGAAGTATTAGAGAATGGTGCAATACTAAAAAAAAAAAAAACCCTCCCCTTGCCAAAAACAAAAATTGTGGAAGGAGTTATGATAGGATGATGGCCTAATTACAACTACTATATCAGAGTAGATTGAGGTGAAAGCTAGAGTACTTTAATGTGGGGAATTCTCCAAATGACATCAGTTTAAAGTTTACTCTATAATGGAAGCTAAGAAGTTGTCTGGAAGCGGTTGCAAAGAGATTTGAAGGGATGCAGCTACAAGAAAGCGCAAAGGAAATTCTTAAAGAGCATATGAAAAACTTCACTGCTCTAAGCTCAGACATGCTGATTAAACTTTTGCATAGGCTCATAATGCTTGTGTGTCAGGTGAGCTTTGGGATGAAAGCTTCACAAGAAAATGTGAATCAAAAGTTATTAAGAAAAGTTTGTCACATGTTGGAAACATACATACGTTGTGTGGAGGATAAAGTTGATTTGTGATACATGAAGCATGGTATGATCTTACACACAACCTCAAGGTGTATGAACAATAAGTTAAAGGTTGTCTAGCTCACGTTTCAAGCACGTAAATATATGGATTTTGTGTTCTCTTCAAATAACAACACTGCAGCACGAATGAAGCAATTAATACTACGTATGGAGTTTTATGCTAGAACTCAAGTTAATGTGCTAACTTACAAATTTATAAACTTGAGTAATGTTGTTATTTGGCATTCTTTACTAGTCACAAAATAGTCCTCAACTTGTACATGAGGACTTGTGCAACAAATCCATCCAGATGGACATGGATGAGATGGATTTGAGGATGGCAATTGGCCATGTTGGATATGAGTGGAAAAGAAGGTTTTTGAAGAATACTTCGAGGGAAGTTACTATTAATGGCCATATAAGACTATTGGTTTGATAAGTCCAAAGTGGGAGTTGCTAAAATGCACAAGAGGGGGCCATTTTTCTAGGGAGTGTGAGCTTCAAGAAATCAAGACAACCAGAACATGGAAAGCTCAAGAAGGGTGTGCCTTATAGAACATCTACTTCCACAGCTTTGGTGTCATGTGATGGTCTTGGTGGTTATGACTGGAGTAATCAGGCAGAGGAAATGGCCTAATTTTGCACTCTATGGCTTTTCATTCTTCATTTCCTGACTCTGAGGTATCGATAATTTATTGTTCAAAATTTGTTGGAAATTGTTGAACTTCTTAAATCCTTAAATTGATCAACTATTAATATATTTTTAAGAAATCCGAGTTAGTTATTGGTTCTAGGTTATAAGACATGGTTATAGAGTTAGTGGAAGAAAAACTTGTAGTTTATAAAGCAAATGATGTCAATTTATTACAAGTTAATTAAGGCTTAAATATTTGAAATTCATATAGGAGAAATAACTAGTTAGAGAGCTTAGGAAGAAGCTTGAATAGTTCAAAAAAGAAAAAGATGGCATTCAGTTTAATGTAGATAAATTTGAACAGGCCTCTTAAAGATTAACAAGCTTAGAGTGTACGATAGTTGACAATTGTAGAAAGGTTTAGGACTATGAAAATTTAATGCAGTTCCACCTCCTAAACAGTAAACTTTCATGCCTCCAACACTATCTTGTCTTTTAGGGGTTTCGATGTTTTGTTAATGAGCTGTAGTTGATGAACAATAATGCTATGTTATTTGAAGAAAAGCCTTAGGTAGATAGGAAGTGTGACTGTTTGCCCCTAGTATTGAAGAATAGGTGTCAGATGATGAGGAAGAGGATGTGTCTCGCCTAAAACTAAAAAAGAAAACAGTTAGGCTGTATTATTAAGAAAGAGTTTGTCAAATTAACAACAAGAAAAAAAATATAGGAAAAACTGTTAACAAGTTTGAGCAACAAGGCAATAACACTCACAGGTCCAAGATGGCAATCAAAGAATTGGAAAACAATACTGATGTTTCATAACTAGGATAGCAATTTTGAGATGTTTAATAAGGCCTGTATGTGTGTGGAAGCTTTGATCTTTGCAGGTTGATTGCAATTACATCAAACAACAATTTTAAATCAAAGGGATGGTAAAACTTGTTTGGTTAAATGCTTAAAGAGGTGAATCATCAAAAACTTTGCTAAAAAGACCTCAACCCTGATGCTAAAAAGAAACTTAGTTCCGAGAAGCGGTACTAATGAAGTCTGGTTTAGTATCAGATTAATATGCTAGGACAAGATTAATGTTGTCACTCTAAAAACAAAGTGAATGCGGCTTGACAATGTCATATCTTCTAAAAAACCATTCAATGTTAAGAGCGCCCATTTATAAGAACACCAACATTTTAAAAACAGTAATATTAATCAAAGAGTTAATACTGTTAGGGGTAAAAAATTTAATACTGCTAGGCCAAATCATATCTTTTTAAAATAGCACATTCAACTGTTAAGAGGCCCATTAACAAGAATACAACATTTAAAAATAGTAATTTTAATCAGAGGGTTAATACTATTAAGGATAAAAATGTTAATACTATTAGGCCAAAAGCAGTAGTTATATTGATGCACAAGGCAGATCCAAGTCAGTGATGGCTTGGGTCCCCAAAAGAAACTGATTTTCTTATCTAATGTGCAGGGCAATCCACAAATGGATTTACAGGATCAATGAGTGATTGATAGTGGATGCTTAAGGCACATGATAGGGAACATGTCCTATCTTACAGACTATGAAGAGATAGATGGAGGATATGTTGCTTTTGGAGGGAACCCCAAAGGAGGGAAAATCATAGGAAAATGTACCATTAAAACTAGTAATCTAGATTTTGAAAATGTGTATTTTGTAAAAGAGTTAAAGTTTAATCTCTTTAGTGTCTCACAAATGTGTGATAAAAAGAATAGTGTTCTTTTTAATGACACTGAATGTATTGTTTTATCTCCAAACTTTAAGTTAATTGATGAAAGTCAACTTTTACTTAGAGTTCCTAGAAAGAACAATATGTATAGTGTTAATTTAAAGAACATAGTTCCTAAAAGAGGTTTAACTTGCCTTTTTGCAAAAGCCACATCTGATGAATCTAAACTTTGGCATAGAAGGCTAGGTCACTTAAATTTTAAAACCATGAATAAACTGGTTAAGGGAAATCTTGTAAGAGGTTTACCTTCTAAACTTTTTGAAAATGATCAAACCTGTGTTGCTTGTCAAAAGGGAAAGCAGCATAGAGCCTCTTGTAAGTCCAAAACAGAGAACTCAATCAGTCTTCCTTTACATTTGTTGCATATGGACTTGTTTGGTCCAACATTTGTAAAAAGCCTTATGAAGAAAATGTATTGCCTAGTTGTCACAGATGATTATAGTAGGTTTACATGGGTTTTCTTTCTAGCTACTAAGGATGAGACTAGTGGCATTCTTAAGTCCTTTATAACTGGGATAGAAAATCTAGTAGATCACAAGGTTAAGGTGATTAGATGTGATAATGGGACTGAGTTCAAAAACAAAGAGATGAATCAATTTTGTGAAAAGAAGGGTATTTTGAGACAATTTAGTGTAGCTAGAACTCCTCAACAAAATGGAGTTGCTAAGAGGAGGAATAGGACACTAATTGAGGCTGCTAGGACTATGCTAGCTGATTCTAAGTTACCAACTACTTTTTTGGGCAAAGCGGATAATACTAACTGCTTGCTTATGGCAAAATAGAGGAGTTAGTAGTTTAAGCCTCATACATACCTCATATGAAACTTTTTCATAGTATACACCACTTTAGGTTTTAATGAGACCATTTGGGTGTCCATAGTTACCATTGCTTAAATACCATAAATCACTTAGGCAGAATTTAAATGGTAAGGCTGATAAAGGTTTCTTTGTTCAGATACTCTTTAATATAAAGCCATTATAGGGATTCAAATAGTATAAGCAAGTATAATTGGAGAAAAACGTTACGATATTAGGTTAAAGTGAGAGTACACCTAATGTTGTAGGTAGTGGACCAGATTGGCTATTTAATATTGATGCATTAACAAGAACAATAAATTATGAGCCAATTGTTGCAGGTACACAGTCTAATAGTTTTGCAGGTACAAAAGCAAGTGATAATGCAGGTCAAGCTAGAAAGGAGACAAAACCTGTAAAAAATTACATTGTGCTACCATTATGGCTTGCTGATCCACCATATTCCCAAGATCCAAAGAGTTCTCAAGATGATGGATCCAAACCTTCAAGTGATGATGGAAAGAAGGTTAATGAAGATTCAAGAAAAGATAGTGAAGGTATTAATCAAGAGAAGGAAGATAATGCTAGCACAAATGAAGTTAACGTTGTTGGTGGAAAAACAAGCATTGAACTTCCACTTGATCCACATATGCTTGAATTGGAAGATTATAGCATATTTGAAGATGATGAAGATGTTGGTGCAGAGGCTGACATGAACAATTTGGATACAACAATCCAAGTCAGTCCTATTCCAACTACAAGAATTCATAAAGATCATCCTCTTGATCAAGTGATTGGAGATTTGCAATCAGCTACACAAACAAGAAAGATGTCAAATAATTTGGAGGAAATGGTTGTTAACATTCAACAAAGAACAACCCAAAAGATCTTTAAAACACTGCTTGATTGCTTGCCTGTTTTTATCATAGGGAAGAACCTAAAAAAAGGTAATATTCATGCATTAAAGGATCCAAGTTGGATAGAGATATGACGGAAAGAGCTTCTACAATTTAAGTTACAAGAAAGTTTGGACTTTGTGGTGTATTTACCAAAAATGGAAAAAGGGCTATAGCACAAAATAGTTTTTCAGGAATAAAAATAAAGGATAGAAAAAGTAATTGTGATAAGAAATAAAGCAAGAATTGGTTGTCAAGGGTAAACACAAGAAGAAGGGGATTGACAATGATGAAGGTCTACTTCCCCTGTTTTCAGAATTAAAGCAATTAGGCTATGTTTAGCTTATGCTTTATTAAAGATTTTGTAGTGTATCAAATGGATATAAAAAGTGATTTTCTTATGGGAAATTAAAGAATAGGTGTATGTATTGTACAACCACCAGATTGTTATAAGCTCCAGACTTCCCGATAGTAGTATACCGTTGAAAAAAGCACTGAAAATGGACTACATCGATCTCCTATTGCTTGGTATGAAACATTGTCAACATATTTGTTGGACAATGAGTTTTAAAGAGGGAAAATTGACAAAACCTTATTCATCAAAAGGTACAAAGGATATATTTCTGTCCAAGCCCCCCTTTTATGTGGTATTATATCATCATTGGTTCAACAAAGAAGGAGCTATGCAATGCATTTGAAAAGTTGATGCATGAGAAATTTCAAATGAGTTCTATGGGAGAACTTACATTCTTCTTGGGATTACAAGTATAGCAAAAGAAGAATGGCATATTTATTAGTCAAGATAAATATGTTGATGAAATTTTAAAGAAATGTAGGTTTACAAAAGTCAAGACTGCAAGCACACCAATAGAAACTCAAAAGCCTTTGCTCAAGGATGAAGATGGTGAAGAAGTGGATGTTCATATCTATAGGTCAATGATTGGTTCATTGATGTATCTTACATCTTCAAGACTTGACATCATGTTTGCAGTGTGTGCCTATGCTAGATACCAAGTCAATCCAAAGGTTTTACATCTTCATGTTGTAAAAAGAATTTTTAGGTACTTAAAAAGTCAACCAAAATTGGGCCTTTGATATCCTAAAGATTCTCCTTTTGATTTGGTAGCATATACTAATAGTGATTATGCTGGAGCAATCTTAGATAGGAAGTTTACAACAAGAGGTTGTCAATTCCTTAGATGTAGATTGATATCATGGCAGTGCAAGAAACAGACAGTAGTTGCAAATTCTATAACAGAAGCTAAATATGTGGCTGCTTCAAGTTGCTTTGGACAAGTGCTTTGGATTCAGAATCAACTACTTGATCATGGGTACAATTTTATGCATACCAATATTTTTATTAACAATAACAGTACTATTTGCATAATTAAAAATCCTGTTTTTCATTCAAAAATAAAGCATATAGAGATTAGACATCACTTTATTAGAGATTGCAATGAAAAGAAATTTATTTAAATGGTTAAAATCCATACTGACAAGAATGTTGCAGATTTGCTTACAAAAGCTTTTGATGTAAGTAGATTTCAATATTTGATTGCTAGTATTGGAATGTTAAATCTCTAAAATCTTTTATCTCTTTATGTTTTTGTAAATTGTTTGTGAATAGTTAGGTACTATTATATTATTCAAGACATTAAAACTTATGCTGCTAAGTATCTTAGAACTTGCTGGCAAACTTACTACTGTTAAATTTTAATTCTAATAGTGTTATACTTAATACTGCTGGTATAATTAATATTGTGAGAATTGAGAGAGTTGGTGAGAATAAAAACAGAAAGAGAGCTGTGTAAAAATAGACAGAGTGATTTGGTGGGAAAAAGAATTGAGAGAGTTGGCGAGAATAAAAAAAGAAAGAGAGCTGTGTAAAAACAGACATAGTGATTTGGTGAATTGAGAGAAGTGGTGAGTTAAAAAACAAAAAGAGAGTTGAATATATTAAAAACAGACAGAGTGTTTGGAATGCAATTGGAGTTAATACTGGTGAAAGTTAATGCTGCTAGGCATAAACTTACTAGTGTTGGTGAAATTTAATGCTGCTAGGCATAAACTTACTGCTGCTGGTGAAAGTTAATGCTGCTAGCCATAAACATACCTGCTGGCTGCTATAAGTAATGCCTGCTAGGGGGCATAAACTTACTAACAAATCAAGGTGAAAGTTAATGCTGCAAGGCATAAACTTACTACTGCTGGTGATGGTTAATGATGTTGAGGGTATTTTCATAAATACTTTGATTAAGGGTTTCAATCACTTATTTAATCGATTTCACTCTTCATACATACTCTTTAAAAATCATAAAAGGTTGTTGTATGGTTAGTCCTAACTCAATTTTATCATCCATCATCAAAGGCCCAACACAATGACTACCCTAAATTTTTTGATATCTCACAAATGACAACATGTGTATGCGTTCTTGTCTAAAACCCGCAGAAAGTGAAGGGTTTTAAAAAATTAATGGATTTCTTGAATGCACAACGCCTAATTAAGCATCGCATTAACGGTTTTAATCCTACATCTAATACCTTTGTGAAATGAACAGTTCTAGGCTACTGCAAAAGTGCAAAAACTGTCAATATGGACTAACAGTTACAAGCCCTAGTAGATTGGAAGAAGATAATCATAACTGAATCAACTGTGAGAAGAGAATACTTTCAACTATAAGATGCTGAAGTGGTTGATTGTCTCCCCAATGCTAACCATCTTTGAACAACAAGCTATTAGCGTTGTAATTAGCAGGTTTCAACAAAAACTCACTCTCTAAAAAGTATTCTTCTCCCACAGATGAAATTCCTTAATCAGTTTGTTTTACTATGCTTAAGTCCAAAAAACACTGGCATGGAATGATTTAGGTAGCACTATGCATATGCAATTAACTGTTTAGCTACAAATCAAAGTTTAAACTTTTCATAGTTTAAGTTTTTAAAGTATGGTGAAGAACTTGGATAATGTGGACAAAATTTTAATGTATCCAAGGTTTGTACAAGTCTTTTTGGATAAGCAACTGGAAGGGATGTCAAATCATAATAAGATTTATGTTACACCCTCTCACACTAATAAGATTTTTAGAAACATGAGAAGGGTAGGAAAGGTTTTTTCAAAAGTGAAACACCTTTTATTACCAATAATACAGTGAGGTGGTACACAATCAAGAAGAAATGGTGATTAAGTGTTCAGCAATTCCCACTGATCCCCCATCACACCGCACATTTATTCAACCATAACCTTAAGCCTTAAAAGACGCAAAAACCAAAGATGCCTAAGAAGAAGTGACGCATCAAGTACCTCAGTTCTAGTGTTCCTAGTGATAATGATGTAGATGAGGCTTTCTATAAGGAGTTGGATGATAGTTTGGTGAGGGTTGCCATGACTGCTTTTAGCTTAGAAGCAGAGCAGGACAGTGGTAACATCTTTTAGACCCGATCCAAGGCAACACCTAATGAAGCTAGTTCCTAAGAACTACTTCCAGGTGGTGGTCTCAGGCTCCAAAACATGTGGGTATACAATTGCACAGAAACTAGTCTGAGAATGTATCTAAATTTCCAATGATCCACTACTCGCAAGAGGTAACACACTTTGAAGTGGTGAGGATAGTCTAAAACTTTAGTAATTGATTGCAATATGTACACTTTACAACAAGATTTTCTTGATTAGGAGACAACAAAGACAACTCCATGTGTAATGAGATTGCTAGTCTGAATAGAAGGGATCAAAAGCTTGAAAACATGATAATCAAAACTCATAAGCAGAAAGACTTTATCGACGTAGGTTTGAGTTGCTAGGGCAGAAATCCTCTAGGAGATAAAGAAGATTAAGGTGAGGATGCATCCAAATCAGGGAGAGAATCATGATATTGATTCTGATAAAGACATTTACTCCTAGTTAATGAAAGATAATGGAAGATATTTGATGTGGATTGCTTTTAGCTGTTGATAGGAAGTATTTTGTTTGCAGAGCAAACAGTGAAAATGTTGTTGAAGAAATAGTTGATGCTGCTCAAACTATTACTATTGAAGAAATTACTTTGGCTCAAGCACTGGCAGAGTTGAAGAGTGCAAAACTCAAGGCTAGTAGGGTTATGATACAAGAACATAGCTAGAACATACTACACAACACCTACACACAAAAATACTCGTACCAAAACAATCCATTATGACAAAGACAAAAGGGATTATGATTGAGAACCAATGGTTGGTGGGGGGAAACAATAGAAGCCTATGAAGGAGCTTGAACAAAAATGATGATTAGAACTTGCCTTCAAGCACAAGCTGAATGAAAGAAGAATAAGAAATCTTTAGCCACGAAAATCACAACAAGTGAAGAAGCCACATAGCATTGGGCAGTGATGTTCAGGATAAAGTTGAAGTTGATTATCAGTTGGCCCAAAGACTGCAAGCTCAAGAGCAAGAAAAATTGATTGATGAAGAAAAGGCAAGATTATTTGTACAATGCTTCGAGCAAAGAAAAAAAATTGCAGCTAAGACTATGGCAGTAAGAGAAAGGTAACAGACCACCAACAATAGCAAAACAAAGGAGTAACATGTTACTTATATGAAAAACATGGAAGGATGGAAGCCCAAAAATTTGAAGAATAAGTCCTTTGCCAATATTCAAGAATTGTTTGAAAAAACAATGAAAAAGGTGAATACCTTTGTTGACTATAGAACTGAGTTGCTGGAAGAGGGTTCTAAGAAGGCAGAAATAAAGCTGGAAGATAGTTCAAAGAGAGCAAGCACTGAGCTAGAACAAGAGAGTACAAAGAAGCAAAAGGTGGATGATGATAAAGAGACAGCAGAGCTTCAAAGTCTAATGCAAGTCATTCCAGATGAAGAAGAGATTGCAATTAATGATGTACCTTTAGCTACTAAGCCTCTAAGCATTGTTGAATGGAAGATCCATAAAGAAAGAAAGAAAAGCTATTACCAAATAATAAAAGCTGATGGAAGTTCAAAGATGTACAAGATCTTTAGTCAAATGCTTATAAGTTTTTCAAGGCAAGATTTGGAAGATCTGTATAAGCTGGTAAAAGCTAAATATGAATCAACAAGACCAGTAGAGGATTTAGATTTGATTTTATATGGAGATTCGAAGACAATGTTTGATCCACATGTTGAAGATCAAGTATGGAAAAATCAACAGGATTACAAATTATAGATTAAGAAGTTATATTGATTGCCTATAGAGTTCGATTCATTAAGGATGCAACATGTGTACATTCATATGTTGGTAGAGAAGAGATATCCCCTTACACCATCTACAATTATAGATATGCTAAACAAGAAGCTTCAGGTTGATTATTTAAATGAAATGGCATATCAGCTTCTTAAACTTCTCACAAAATAGCTTCAGAATCAATGAAGTGTTTGGAAGCATCCTTCTGGTGATTTTAAAGAAGCTTTCAATGAGAAACTTAGATTTTGAAGAATAATATCAAATTTTAGTGGAGATTTTTTATGATTAAAAGAACCCACCTTTTTTTTTTTTTCTTGATGATCTTAGAGTTACCTTGCTGCTACAGTATGAATGAGGCTTGGGTATAAGTTACTAACAGCTAATCAAAGATTAAGACTGTTGAAAGAGTTTCTACTGTCAAAGAAAGGATAAAGACAGAAGAAATGATAAAGATTGTTTAGAGATCAAGATTACTTACATGATAAGTATTAGTTATTTATAAAATAGATCATAGAGAATATTCTAAGTCTTAGGAATATATTGTAAATCGACTAGGACTTCTTGTGTAAAAGGATGTCCTAGGTAAGAAGTTTAATATAGATATATTGTTGTTGTCGAAAAAATTTGATAAGTGTTATTCATAATCTTCAAGGTTAATGTGAACCCTAATACTAAGGAGATTATTTCATATTATTCTTCAAAATATTAGAGCTTTATTGTTGTTGAATTGTGATCTATGTTACAGTTTCATTAAGAAATTCTTCAATATTAAAGATTAATTCCTCATAATCTTTTAATACACTTAACAAAGTTTCAATAATAGTTGGTGTTAGATTATAATCAATATAACTAAACCTTAAACAAGCGCTTAAGGGAATTCGATCTATTGAATGTGGGATCCAACAATGAGGTATCCTACAACTAGACAACTTCAGGTTATCACCAGCTTTGAGTACGTACGAAGATATCAAAGACTACATTTAAACTTGATATTGTCATTAATGAGATTCAAGTATGCCATTTTGTTTGACGAACTGCGACAGCATATTTATGGATCTCATGAATTTCGGGTGTGAAAGCCATATCTTGGATAATGTTTAATTATTGTCGTATTGTTGATATCCACATCTATTCAAGGAAGAGATGTAACATGAAGAACATCATAAGCAATTCTGGAATTCACTTTAATAAAGAGGATTTTGTAACGCTAAATTCCTAAATGTGAATTTGATTCCCAAGGTACATTTCTCAGACCCAGATCAATATTCAATGCCATTCACAGTTGAAGTCCATGCTAAGTATTGAAACCATAAAATATTGGGCATCTTCCCTAAGACCCCACGAAGACTTATAAATTTAAAGGTCTTGCAGGTATTACCGAAGAATTCATCAAAGGATTTTTGAAATCGCTAAGGTAAATGACAAAGCTTACTCATAAAGGATTTAAGTTTTGATTAGGGTTGCAAGAGGAAACCAACTTCGAGTAAATAAATCATAGTTTATCAGTGCGCCAATTCTGGCTTTACCTGAAGGAAGCAAGGATTTTGTGGTCTATTGCGATGCTTCGCATAATGGATTGGGTGTCATATTAATGCAAAGGGAGAAAGTAATTGGTTATGCGTCATGACAGTTGAAAATTCATGAGCAAAACTATACGACTCATGATTTGGAACTTGGATCGGTAGTGTTTGCTCTAAAAATTTATAAGACACATTTTGTACGAAACCAAGTGTATGGTATTCACAGATCACAAGAGTTTACAAAACATTCTTGATCAAAAGAAGCTAAACATGAGGCAACGTCGTTGGTTAGAGTTTCTAAGTGATTACGATTGTGAGATTCGTTATCACCTGAGGAAGGCAAATGTTATTGCTGATGCTTTGAGAAGGAAGGAACGAATCAAACCATTAAGGGTTCGAGCCTAGGTTATGACTATTATCTTGGATCTTCCTAAACGAAGATGTAGGTGGTATGATCAGAAAGGATATACCGAAGGAGAAGTTGGAACCCCGCGCGGATGGAACTCTATGTTTAAATGGTAGGAGTTGATTGCCATGTTATAGTGATCTGAGGACTGTGATTATTCACGAGTCCCATAAGTTAGAATACTCTATCCATCCATTCTGACAAAATATATCAGGATATGAAGAAACTAAATTGGTGGCCCAATATGAAAGTAGCGCTACATTGTCCCACATTTGTTAGCAAATTGTTTGACAATGTGCTAAGGTTAAGCTGAACACTAAAGGCCAATCGGGTTGTTGTTGCAACCTGAGATACCTCAAAGGCAGTGAGATAATATACACTATGCATTTAATCATGAAGCTTCCAAAGTTGTCACAAGGTTTTGACACCATTTAGGTGATTGTTGACCGACTTGCTAAATCCGCAATCTTTGTACCAATGAGGGAAACTGATCCCATGGAAAAGTTAGGAAGAATGTACCTGAAAGAGGTAGTAACGAGGCATGGGATACATGTCTCAATCATTTATGATCGCGACCCTAGGTTCGTATCAAATTTCTAGAGGTCACTTCAGAAGGCTTTGGGTACTAGCTTGGATATGAGTATGGCATATCATCTACAAACTGACGGACAAAGCGAGAGGACAATTCAAACTCTCGAGGATATGTTGCGTGCTTGCGTGATCGACTTTGGGAAGGGTTGGGTTAACCATTTTCCATTAGTCGAGTGTTCATATAATAATAGCTATCTTGTTAGCATCAAGGCTGCACCATTTGAAGCACTTTACGGTCGAAAGAGTCGTTCACCTGTTGTTGGGCTGAGGTTGGAGAAGTTTAAGGAGGATATTTATTAAGCTCAAAAAGGTATGGGGCTCACAGGTCCAAAAATATTTCAAGAGCACCGAGAAGGTCTTTCAGATCAGCAAAAGAATTCAATCCCCGCTCGTGATCGACAAAAGATTATGCCCATTTAAAGCGTAAGCCCGATAGAATTGTCAAGTTGGAGATAGAGTTATGCCTCGAGATTTCGCTTGGAAAGGTGTAGTACATTTTTTGAAAAACAGGGAAAGCTAAACCCCAGAATGTTGGACCTATCAAAGTGTTGTAAAAGGTGGAGCTGTTTCATACGAAGCTTGAGCTTTTCTAAGATTTGATCAGGGTTAATAATACTTTTTTTTATGTATCCACTTAAAGAAGTCTATGCCGACGAACCATTGGCCATTCCGTATGGATGACTCCATATTGTATGACAGAGCTTCATTTTGTTGAGGAACCAATATAGATCCTGATCAATGAAGATAAACGATTAAAGAAAAGCCACATTTCAATCATTAAGGTTAGATGGAACTCTAGGAGAGGTCCTGAGTTCACATGGGAATGTGAAGACCAATTTCAAAAGAAGTATTCGCACCTCTTCACAAATACCGCACCGCCGTCAAGTGCCGCTTCTTAAGCCTTGAGGACAAGGCTTATTTAACGGGGGAAGACTATAACACTCTGTGTTTTCAGGTCATTTACAGACGTCCATTTAATCACTATTTTATTTATAGTCTCGTACCTCATATTGCTTGCTTTTAATTTTAATCGTTAAGTTAAATCGCGTAAGCTAAAAATTATCATTCGACGTAAACGGGCATCAAACAATTAAATGTTTATGTCAAGCAAGTGTTAGATAATTATTTGGAGGATAATTATTAACTTTGCACATTTTATTTTTATTGGTTACGTAAAGTGTTTACGTTTCGCGATAAAATACGTTTAGGCATACCCGAAACCACCAAAACTTATATACGCTTCAACAAATACCCATTATTATATCCAATGCTCAAAGTTTTATAAAACTTCACCCATGTTACTCATCTTGGCCGAATTTAAAAAAAAACCAAACCAAAACCTACACTTTACAAGTTATACATCTACACTTAACCTATATAACTTAAAGCTTCAAGTATCACTAGAATTCAACATAAAATATCAAAGATATTTTCCTAGTACTCCCCCCCTTAATTTTCGAACAATAGGAAGTCTCAAGGGGACATTGAGCTCACATTTTACCAACTTATAACTTGTACAACATAAGTCTCATTAAAACATGATGTGATGACTAGTAAACTTGCTCATTTTTCTTCTCTAATTCACTCCCCTTGTTAAATGTGATCTAGACTTTCAACTAGCAACTTGACTTGTCCTAGTAGTATATAGAGTGCATACTAGTAAAGAGATAACACACACTTCATTCCCTTAAGCAAAATTGCACTCATTCTCTTTGTTTCTCTCCCTCTAGGCCACGGCCAAACTCAAACTCCCTAAACAATCCATACAAATTTTATTTACCACATATACAATTGATTTAACAACATATCTAAGATATCCTAAGGTGTCTTGAAGGCCTGGTTTAGCATTTACAAGGGTTAATCAAGAAAGGTTTAAGATAGTTCTTGTAAATAGGGTTTCTAAGTCTTGATAAGCTTGGGTTTAATGAACTAAACTAGGGTTTAGATCTTGTTGGTACATCAACCTACTGTTCATATAAGGTCCATCTAAAACTCTTAAACTCTTTACATTCATGATTTTATGTGTATATATCCTCTATGTAGTAAATCACCATCTAGGAAACATATTAACATGTAAAATGGATTTTTACATTAGATCATGGTATGATATAATTTGTCATATGTTATGTTGATGTTTAGATCATGTTGTAATGGAAGTATAAGTATTAAACAAGTGTTGTTGAATTTATAAAAGTATATATAAATTAATGGTTTAAAGGTGTATTTATTTAAGTTTATAAATAAATAAAAGTGAGGACTTGATATTCATGGACATTACTTGGACTAAAGGACCTAAGATACATAAGACTTGTAGTACAAAGTGTTCTAGAGGACTTGTAACAAAGTAACTAAACTAAAAACTTATAAAAACTAGTTTTAAACACAATTTAACCAAATAATCCAAACTTTCTGTTTTAAATACGAAAATAAGGTTTTTATTTTATATTTTTATAGAATACTACAAGTTACAACGATAGTAGGCATATAGAGAACTCGAAAATCCGATTTATAATGAAGAAGTTACGTTATTTATGAGTTTTCAATAAAAATATGTTCTTATAAAAATAGTTTTATATAAACTCCACAACTTTCAAATCTTATAAAAATAAGTTATTATTTTTCACAAAAGGTATTTATTAGGATTCCAAAATATTAAGAATCATAATTTTTCGATCAATAACGAATGAGTTATGGATTTTTCATGATTACGATAATTAAAGTTTATAAAAATAATTTTATAAACTATGAACAGTAAAAAGCACTATTCATCTCAGATACTTTTTGAAAAATATCATACTTTGATAGAACTTTTAATTACAAAGACATGCTCGAAAAAATCACTAAAATCAGAGTTAAAACGAATAAGATATGACTTTTACGAGATTTACGCTAATTAAATTTATAAAAATAAATTTATAAAAGTGCATGATATGTGAGAAATCACATATCCTTTTTATACCAAAAATGGCCCTAAAATGAACAAATTATGCAAATTATGCTTGTATATTGCTTGTTTTATCATTTGTGATATGTAGGTACGGATATTGTAAAAATCACAATAAAATGGTCAAAACCGGACAAACACGAACACAGAACTGATAGAAGTGTAACAAAGAGTGCAAGAGTTTCTAGCAAAAGGTCAACAGAAGTCAACCCTTGTCAAACCCAACACAAAGACAAAACCCTCAAAATCCAAATGAGCCCTTAATGTTAGAAACAATTTTCACCGTAAGTCCTAAACTCAAACAACGTTTAGTCCAAAAAAACTTAAGACTAACTGGGTCTTTAACTCTTAAAATCTATAAACATTTCACCCTTTTAACCTAAGCCTCAAATTACACCCGGCCCAAACCCTTTTATAAAATAATCCGAGCCCTAAGATCAAACACCCTCATAAATCCCCTAGTCAATGAAAAAAAAGTTTTTGTAAAAAAATAAGCAGAAAGAAAAGTCGTTATTACTGAACAACGTTTCTTCCCCATTTTATCCCATCTCAAAATTAACCTCAATTAAAAGGGAATTTAACTCCATTCAACGGGGCCACAAGAGATTCCAAGTACTAAGTGCCATCTCATCAAGCAAAAACGTCATCAAACGCCTTTGATTGGCTAGCTATAACAAGGGGAATGACACGCGTGCTCAAACAAACATACCAAATGTGGAATTTTGCACTGAAATCAAGCTAAAAGAAACACACCCTCCAAAGATATGGGATTGCCAGCTTGGCAATCCGTGTGCTCACTAGTTGATCCAACGGCTAAAGATTGAGAGCCAATGATTGGAAGAATTCAAGGGACGAGATCAAAGCAAAGAGGAGCATGTGCAGAGGTCTAGATCCTTCTCTTCAGGCCTATAAATACAAGAAGGAACCTCTCTCACGTCCGACCTGAATATCTAATAGAGCTTAGTGTAGAATAAATTTTAGCTTTTTATGTAATTTTTCTCTTTAAATTCTTTAAGCGTTATTTGTTTCAAAATCATTGTAATTCTCTTTTCAATAGATTGTAATCCGTTTGTTAAATCAATAAGAACTTAATTTTCATAGTGTCTAATTGTCATTTCATATTTTCATTTATAAACAGTATTGTTAAATAAACTCTCTAATGTTCAAATAAGCTCATTAAGCTGTCATTTACACTATTAAGCTAGCTCTTCACTTAATTAAGCTTTTATAAAAGCTACCAAAAGTATAATTTATTGTGAGGGGGAGATTGGTGTTGTGTGTGGAGAATCTAAATAAGACTTAATATTTAAATCCCTCCAATCAAATTACTACTACAAAACTCTTAAATAAAAGGGAATCAGTAATGGAAGGGCTTCCAAGACCACACCAGCTTATTCTAGGATAAGATGGAGCTTGTTGATAGCTCATAAGAGCATTTGATAAGCCTTGTTTAGAGCAAAGGCTATTGTAAGTTCTCAAACTTCTTTTTATAGCTTAATTTTGAATTTTAGTTTATTATTGCTTATTTTATGCCTATTGATGTTTAGTTTTGCTTAATAGTGCTTATTATAGTTGATAATGCTTATTATGTTTGATTGTTAGGTTTAAATTCTTAGTTTACTCTTATTTGTTATAAAACTGTCAAAAATTCAAAAATAGAAGCATAATATTATAGCTAATTGTTCTGGCTTAATTGATTGTCTAAATTTGATCATTAGGTTTGTTTGTAGCTTTTTGATATCTAGTATTTGTAATTTGTGCCTTAAATATTATTTTCATAAGCTTAATATGGGTTTTGAGAATCTTAAGGGGTGTTTGGCTTATGGCAGTACTAACTAAAGTTAGTACTGTCCATAGTCTTTTGAGCCTTAAATTCAACTTGCAACTTCATATCTAGGTTTATGATTAAAGGATTTAAAGTTATTGTTAAGTCTAATCAGTTTTAATCAAAGTTTTTAAGTAGTTTTTAGCATCTGTGGTAAGTTTAAAGTAACATATGCATTTCCAGCCCATGTCTGTTCTAGGTGTTAATACTGCTTCCATTGCTCTTGTTTTGATTAGTTTAGAGTGTAAGAACTAGTCACATTAGCCTGCATCAAGTTGTTTTGAGTTTTGGTTATAAAGTGTGTCAAATGCATCAACAGTTTAAAACTGTAAACAGCCTTTTTCAATCTCAAAATTTAGCAAGTTAAAATAGTTTTTAGTTTTTCAAATTTTGTTTAAAAGTAGTTTTTAAGTCACTGTCAATCTGCTTTAGCTAATTTTGTCTTTAAAAGTTCATTAAGCTATCTGTTTTTAAGCTCAAAATAAGCAATTTGTCTTTTCATAATAAAAAGGTGAATTCAGATATGGTGGGTCTTTAAGCAGTTTTCAACAAGTTTTTTTCTTGTTCTCTTGATTTTCAAACTATGTTTGTAAAGCTGATTTGAGTAGTCTTTTGGATAAGCTTTCTAGAATATAAAGTCTCTTGACATAAGGTTTCTTTTTACCTTTTGCTTAAAATTAAGCCTAAAGTTGCCCTTAAAGCCTTTTGGAACTCGATTATCTCTTTAGTTGCTTATTGGAAAGAATTCAGCTTTCAGGTTTCGCTTTTTGGTTCATGTTTTCTAGCCTTAGCGTAGCATAGTAGGTTAGTTTTAAGTTTAGTGATAGATTTATTTAGTCATAGTTTTAGCTATCTTAGTATTCAGCTTATTAAGTGTTTGTTAAATTTAAAAAAATAAAGTTAAGTGCTTACTGCCGTTTTAATAAGCCCTTTAAGCTTATTTCTTTAAGTTTTAAAAATAGTTGTTTTTATAAAAGTTGTTAGTTTTTAGGTGTTCTATAACTTTGTTTTTAAAAGTTTTCAAAATAAAAAAATAGCAAAAGACAAGAGGCAGGATTCGAACCTGTGTCCTCTTGCCTTACACACACACGTCTCATATGCTCACACACTAACCAACGCGCCCTTGGGTCTTTTTCAAACACTCATTCCTACATTAATTACATATACACGTTTTTCATTTCCTTTTTATAATAAAAGTCGTAGCTTATTTTTCAGCTTTTAAGACTTATTTCCCGAGCTTATTTTTAGTTAGCATTTTTATTAAATCAGTCTTACTTTAATACACTTTTAGAAAATTTCCTAGAATTTTTAGAGTAAGTTTTGTATTTTTAATCATTTAATTTTGTTTAAAACTTTAAAAAATCATAAAAAATAGAAAATAATCAAAAAAATAATTTTCTTTTTTTTTAAAATTTTCTTTTATTATTTTCTAGGCTTAGGATTTAAAATTTCTTTCGTAGGGTTAAATTTAAAATTTTCACTTTTTAAAGAACGAGATTTGATCCCCGTTCTCGTTTTCTTTAATTTTAGGTTTAATCACCTTCGTTTTAGAATTTCCTTAGTTTTTACTTATTATCTAGTTAATTAGGATTAGAAAAAGTTTAGAAAATCATTTAGGATTTAATTTTAGTGTACTTGCTTATTTGTCGCATTTTTCCTAATGCCCGTTAATGTTTTTTCGTAGTTAGTTTTAATCATGCCTTTATTTGCTCACTATTAAGGATTTATAAAACATCATCTTCGAACCAATTCAAGTCATTGTCCAAATAACAAACGGGGTCTCAATTTCATAAGTCTTTGGAAAAACGACCCGTAATTCACTGGTACCTGGTTAAACATAGTATATTTTGTGTAAATTTTTTACTTTATAATCTTTATCCTCAAGGATTTTTTTAAGTAAATTTCTTATACCTTTGATTATTATACCGTTTTTTAAAACTACACATCAAGTTTTTGGCGCCGCTGCAGGGGATTTGTGATTAAGATTCCTTCGTTTGAATTTGTCGATCGTGATTTGAAGAACCTTTCGTCTTCGAAAGTTACGTCTTTTGAAAAAATCAAAAATTAAAAAAATTAAAAAATATATAAAAAAGTAAAAAATATTTTTCTTTTTCTTTTTTACTATAATTAGAAGTTTAAATATAAAAAAATACAAAAATATTTGCTCTTCCGGATTTTTCGATTTTTATTGTTTTCTCTTAAATACTAAAACTTCCAATCAATTTAATTCTCTTACTAGAGAATTTGTGAATATCCATTAATAAGTTCCCGAACTTAAGATTCAAAATTTACCGTTTTGTGTCACTTACGAAAAAGGCGCACCTCTTTTGTGAAATAAGCTATTAGGAGGGTTGTTCCACGAAACTACAACCCGAAGGGACAAACGTTTTTAAGGCCGATTCGTCTCCCACAAACACTGGATACTCACATCAAATCGTTTGGGGCCCCCAAGTTTTACTAAAAGGAGTTACCCTAAGTTTTTTGATTATTCGGTGAAACAAAAATATTTTTGTGTATATATATATTTCATTTGTTTGTTTAGTGCATGCGCACTAGAAATTCCAATTTTCCAAATAATTCGAACGTAACCATTCTGAGATGTCGAAATAGAGGACGTGCTCCAAACATAGTCGAACCCGAGCTTCGTACTATCGTTGAAATTGCACCAATGGTGGAACGAACAATGGAAGAGCTACTCCGTGCACCCACAGAAGGGTATGGAGAAGCTATCGTTTTACCGAAAATTAATGCGGATCACTTTGAAATTAAGACGAATTTGTTACAACTAGTTCAAGCTAGCCCGTTTCACGGTTATGAGAGGGAAAATCCCCACGCTCATATTAATAGTTTCAAAAGGATTACCTCGACTTTACGATTTAGAGATGTACCGAACGATGTTATTAAGCTAATGATGTTTCCATACTCACTCGAGGGGGCCGCTAAAGTTTGGTACGAGAAAGAACCACCTAATTCTATCTTGACTTGGGAGGATCTCGTAACCAAATTCGTGAATCAATTTTTCCCTCCTTCGAAAACCACTCACTTAAAGAATGAAATTTCTCGTTTTACACAAAAATTCGAGGAGACTTTTAGTGAAGCATGGGAACGATTTAAGGAAATGCTTAGAGCTTGTCCCCACCACGGATTTACGGAGTTAACTCAAGTTGATACCTTCTATAACGGTTTAAATGAGAATGATCAAGACTCCTTAAATGTCGCGGCGGGTGGAAATCTTTTAAATAATACGACTAGAGAAGCTTTGAACATAATTGAAAACAAATCAAAAGTTCGTTATTCACGTAATAAATCGAATGTTTCTAGGATGAATACAACTTCTAGGGAAAGTGTTAGTAAAACGGATGAAAGAATTGATAAGCTTGCGGACCAACTTTCGACCTTAGTTGAAATTGTTTCTAAAAAAGTTGTCACTCCCGCTCTGGTTAAAGCGGTTGAGGAAATTTGTAATACTTGTAGTGGGCCTCATGCTTGGTACAATTGTCCTAATACCGATAATAATCAATCTAGTGTTTGTGCGGCAACGGGTACTTACAATCAAGTAAACCCTCCAAACCGTGTTAGTAACCAAATGGCACCACCTGGTTTTGCTCTGGTACAAAACAATGGTCAAAATAGGTATAATCAAAATCAAGGTCAAGGAAATAATTTTAATCGGGGAAATAATTTTCATGGTAATCAAGGTTTTCAAGCTCAAAATAATCATGCTCCAAAATTTCAAAATCAAGGATTTCAAAACCAACCTTTTCAAGTTCCTAATAATCATGTTCAACAAGAGTTTTCAAATGGATTTTCAAGTAACAAGAGAACTAATAATCAAATGATGAGAAACATGCAAAATCAAATCCATTCGTTGAAAGGAGAATTTAAGAATGAAATTCAAAACACGATGAAGACTCAATAAGCCGTCTTGATGAATCAACAAAATGTTTTTCAAACTAACTTGCAAAATATGTTAAGTGAATTCTTTCAAATCAAGCCTCAACTAGGGTACTCTTCGAGTTAATACCATTCCAAACGAGGGTGAGATGAAAGAATCACTTCTCGATTGGTGTTGTTACGAGGGACCCTCGATTCCAATAATCCTTCTCCTAAAAAGGGTAGTGGAACGAGAAACTGAGGAGACAACGGATAAGGAGCAATCTAATTTCCAAGGAAGTACCGCTCACATCCCACCTCCGGTTATCCTCATTCCGATTCCGGAACCCGATGTTCCAAAGACTTTACATAAGCGGAATATTCCATATCCTTCGCGACTAATGATCAAAAATCCCATGACAAAGCTTCGAATCAAATGGAGAAGATCTTTCAAATCTTTCAAGATTTGCGCTTCGACATTAGCTTCGTGGATGCTTTACTTTTGATGCCAAGATTTGCTCCTACGATTAAGAGTTTGCTCATGAATAAGGAAAAGTTGCTTGAATTAGCTAAGATATCGTTAAATGAGAATTGATCGGCGATGCTTCTCAAAAAGCTTGGAGATCCCGGCAAGTTTCTTATTCCATGTGATTTCCCGGGAATGGATGTATGTCACGCCTTGGCCGATCTCGGCGCGAGCATAAATCTTATGCCCCTTTCTATTTGGAAAAAGCTTTCTTTACCCGAACTTACACCAACTCGGATGACTTTAGAATTAGCGGATCGATCCATTACTCGTCCTAAAGGAGTCGCTGAAGACGTTTTTGTCAAAGTTGGGAGTTTTCACTTTCCTACCGATTTTGTTGTTGTTGATTTTGAAGCCGATCCTCGAGTTCCTCTCATTTTAGGAAGATCCTTTTTGAGGACCAGCCGTGCCTTAATTGATGTGTACGAAGGAGAGCTTATCTTAAGGAACGGGGATGAACGATTAATTTTTCATGTCGATAAGCATCCTCAAAAGCATGCAAACGAGTCGATTAAAATGATTAATTTCATTGATGTTTCATGCGAGGATAGTTTTGGAGAAGTTTTAAGATTGAAAAAATCAAATCATTTCTTGAGTGGCAGTACCACTCCGCTTTCTGATTCTAGTCCTAGTCTCACATCTTTTGAGACTAGTGATTCTCTTCTTGAGGAGTTCGCCGATGAACTCGCTCTTCTTGACCCATTTCCACCAGGAAATAAGGATGTTGATGTTAAAGCAGAACTTAGAGAAATTGAGTTGTTGCTTAACCATGATCCGTCAACAAAATTTTCACCTATGATTATGATTGATCCTAATCCCAAGAAGTTCACCGACGAACCTGCTCCAGCTTGTTTACCTCCACCGGGAGATGACGAATCATTTCTTAAGGAGGATGTTCAAGAAGAAAATTTTCAAGTTTATTCAAACCCTCTTTTTGAATTTGATGACAATTACAACTCTAGTGACATTAATCCTCTTTTTAAAGAGATATTAGAGGATGTCGAGAGCAAGGACTCCAATGTTTCTAATTTTGATGAGCCAGTTTTACTTAACACACCTCTTTTCGATGAGGATGAGTGTTTCGATCCAGGAGGCAATGTTGATGAGATCGATGCTTTTCTAGCTATTAAAGTTTCTACTAAAATTGAGGAAGGATATTAAGACTCGGATGGAGACGTATTCTATCTTGAGAGATTGCTTATTGATGACACCATCCATAATCTCTTCTTCGAGGTGTTATTCGATCATGAACCACAATGCTTTAAGGATGAATCCGAACTTGATACTTTGAAAAATATGGTTAAAGTTTTTGATCCCGGGATCTGGGAGAAAACTTTTTCTCCATCATGTGTGAGATTATCATCTAAGGACCACCATTATCTTTTCTTCACAATTGTTGTCCAAATCCTTTTTACTCATCATGTGAACTTTCTTTTCTCCTTCGGGAGTGAAGACACCATTTTTGACCCCGGCATCTTCGCTTTTCATTTTTCTTCTCAAGAGCCGGTGGCAGTTAAATGTTCAATGGAATTTTGCTTTTCCACTTGTTTCATCCCCAAGGAGCATTACTTCGGAGGGGACTTACCACCCAAGGTAGTCCAGGATCTCCACACTTTCTCCAAGGACGAATGAATTCGGGGATCGAGTCAAGCTATGTGACTCGGTTACCAAAAACAAAGTGCTTCGTGGGAGGCACCCCATGCTTATCCTTCTATTTTCTTTCTTATTTCTATTGTGATGTGAGGAGGCTTGTACTCTTCCGATTCTTGTTGTTTGTGCTTGTGATTTTTTGTAGGATTTACCCAAAATTTTCAGAAGACTCCCGTGTTCGGTGTTTTGTCCCGGTCCACTCGAGCTTCCTAGCCTTTGCTTGCCATTAGTTTGGGGAAATCCGATATCCTAAGATTATTATCGACTAACATTTATCTTTTAGCATACTTGATAAACGGCTTGAGATTCTTGTTTGATACTTTCTTCATGCTTAGATTATGCATTCGACCTTTTGAGTTATAGTATGGGGTTTTTAAGTCTTAGGCTAGGAAACATTGAGGACAATGTTTGATTTTAGTATGGGGTAGTATATCTTTCCTTAACATGTATAGATTGAATTTTTCTAATCTTTTATACAAGGAGCTATAAAAAGCAAGTCTAGCTTAAAAAAGTCAAGATTTTGCAAGTTCCCATAATTGATTTTAAATATGCGAAGATTGATTTATTAGGCTAAGTATTCACGAGTTTCTTTATTAGAAATTTTAAATTGTGAAGAACAACAAATGATAGAGTAGAATATAAGTTTTGATGGCTAAAACATAGAATAGTGGTTTTTTATGGCTCATAAGTGTTAATTGTGGTTTTTCTTCCATTAGCTGTTCACCTTTATTTTATAATCGTTTAATAAATAGAGTTGTGCAGTTTTTTGGTTAATAATTAGTTAATGAAAGTTTTCTTTAGTTCCTACAATTTGTGATCAAGGATGGGTTATTACATCAGGAATATTAATTTGGCATACTTTTGTATACATGAATAATTACTTTGCTATTCTCTTAAAGAGCGCATAGGGTTATACTGGGGTAGTAGAATTTAATAGGTGAAAATTATAGCCTTATTATTCCTTAAAGAGCCTTAGGGTATATGGACTGGATATTGTTGCTTAATTTTTGTTTGTTTGTACCATAAAGGAGCCTAGGGTATATGGTGCTAATAAGATTGAGTCCATTTATGTTTAAGAGCCTAAAGGGTATATGGACTATGAAGGTGTCTTGTTAAGTACACCTAATAAAAGCAAATTTTGGTCGCCACGATGTGGACTTAATTTGATGACTTTTCATCTTTTAAAAAGGGCTAGGAACTAATTATTGCGTTTTTAACCGTTACGCTTTATTTTTGGAATTAATAAGTATCGAAATAAAGTCTTAAAGAGCCTTCGGGTATATGACTTGAATAAAATCTTGAGATACGAAATTTAGGAATAAGGGAGGAAAAGTAATACATAATTAACCTTTATGAGTAGTGTTAGCATCATAACTTGTATTTTATAATGATCTTGTCTTTAAGCTTGGCTTAGATGGAGTGAAAGTCTGGGGACAATGAATCTTATCCATTTGGGACACTTTTTGTGCTTTTTGTTCCGTGATCCTCAAAGTTATCAATGAATAATGAAAGCAATACATTAAGTCACACATGAATAAGTTGTAAGTAGGAAATTATAAAAATCATAAAAATAGAAAAATCTTTGAAAATGGGAAAGCGGGGTGTTTTAAAACTTATGATTTCTTAACTTTCCCCACAAAAGACTTTGCTACTTTTCAAAGGATTATTTTGGGGAGGTTTTGGAGTATTTGGTTTTAGAGATATAACAATTGTGTGAGGAACACATCATTCACTTAGTTTGGGGAATTTTGATATGTGAGAAATCACATATCCGGTTTTTATACTAAAAACAAACCCTAAAAAGATGAAAAATGTGCATAATTTGATATGTGAGAAATCACATATCCTTTTTATATCAAAAATGATCCTTAAATGATTAAATTGTGCAAATTATGCTTGTATATTGCTTGTTTTGTCATTTGTGATGTGTAGGTACAGATAATGCAAAAATCACAAGAAAATGGTCAAAACCGGACAAACACAAACACGGGAACGGATAGAGTACACAAGAGCCGGGAATTTCTAGCAAAAGTCAATAAAGGTCAACCCTTGGTCAACTCACAAAAGACAAAAACCTTCAAAATGCCAAAAATGTCCTTAATGTCAACACAATTTCACCAAAAGTCCTAAAAACCCTAACACCGTTAGTCCATAACTAACGGTCGTTATCTTTTTTAATTATAACCCAAAACCATATTCACCCGACCCATTCTCTTTTAATATGAATCCAAAGCCCAAGTCAAACCCCACTTGAACCCGATCAAAATTCTTAAACAAATAAGAAGAAAAGAGAGCGGGAAAAACAGTTTTCACTGTTCACCCATCTTCCCCAAATTTACCCTGCCCAACTAACTTCATTTAAGTATAATTAACCCTTCTAGAAGCCTTCATCTGACACATAGATGTCCACGTTGGCAATCCCAATACTTTTTACTGGTTAAACGTACGTGGAAAGCAATGGACGGCTAAGATCAAAGTGGTATGAAGGCAGTTATGGATCAAAGGCTATGATTAGATGAAGGAGGAGCGTCCCTAGATCTAGAAGACTCCTCACATCACTATAAATAGGAAGGAAGCTCACACAGTAGGAGATATCTAGTTAGCTAATATAGGAGTAGTGTAGAAGTAGCTTTTAGCTTTTTGTAATTTTTAGCTTATTGTTATTTAATCCTTGTAATTTTCATTTAAAAAGCTTTGTAATTCGTTTTCATCAATAAAATTTGCAGTTTAATTTTAATCTTGTGTTTTAATCCGTTTTTACTTAATATGCAATATGGTTTGATAAGTTTCAATAAGCTCTTAATAAGCTGTCTAATTCACTACTCAAGCTAGTTAGATACTCATTTAAGCTCTTAAATCTTGAATGAGTTTATTTACACTCAAATCCACTCTCAAATTACCTCAGCTTAAAATGGAAGGGAAACCAGATTTGGATGGGTTTCCAGGACCACACTAGCTTATCATAGATAAGCTAGAGCTTGTTGATTAGCTCATAAGAGCATTTTATAGCCTTGTTTGTGCAGAGGCTTATGTAAGTTCTCAATTTACTTTTTATAGCTTTAATATTGCAAATTAGCTTAATACTGCTTATTACTTGCTTATTGCTGTTTAATCTAGCTTATTGTTGCTTATTATAGATGATAAATGCTTATTATGTCTAATTGTTAGCTTAGAACTTAGTTTGCTTAAAATTAGTCATAAAACAGTCAAAAATCCAAAAATAGTAGCATAGTAGTTAGCTTATTATTCTGGCTTATTTGCTTGTTTAAAATTGATAATTAGGTTTGTTAGTAGCTTATTACTATCTGGTATTAAGGATTTGTGCTTTAAATCTCAATATCATTAGCTTAATATGAATTTAGATTACTTAAAGGGGTGTTTGGCTAATGACAGCACTAACTTGAGTTAGTGCTGTCAAAGGCTATTTGTTCCTTTAATCTTAGTTTAAATCTCATATTAAGGTTTGATATCTAGGATTTAAGGTATAAGTTAGGATTAATCTAGTTTTTATCAAGTTTGTTAGTTGCTGGTTTGAATCTGTGATCATAAGATCAAGTTTATTTGCATTTTAAGATCAAATCAGTTCTAGCTGTGTTTGTTGCTTCAATAGTTCTTATTTAGTTGTTTTAAAAGTGTTAGAAGAAAGTCCTTAGGCCTGCACTTTTGGTTTTAAGTTTTGGTTATTAACTTGTCAACTGCATAAGCATGTAAACAGGCAGATAGGCCATTTTCAAGCTGAAAAATCAGCAAGTTAAAAGTAGGAATTAGCTTTTCAAAATTTGTGCACAATTAGTTTATAGGCCAAAATTTATCTGTTTGAGCTTATTTTATAATAACTAGCTTATTTGTCCATCTGTTTTTAGTCTACAAATCTGACTTTTGTCTTTTTATAAAAAACCAAAAATAGTGTATTCTGCATAAATAGCTTTTTCAACTAGCTTTTTCTTAGTTTATATAGATTTCAAAATAATTTTCAAATGCTGTTTTAAATAGCTTAAAGGTTAATCTTTTGATATTTTCAAGTCTCATAACCATAAGGTTCTGTTTGCATGCTTAAAAATAAGCTCAAAGTTGCTAGTTTGTTTGTTTGGTAACCAGATTTGTGCTAAAGTGCTTATTTGATTTTTCCAGCTTATAGCTTGTAGTTTTTGCTTAATTTGTGTCTCACTTGCTTACTAGGTTAATAATAGGGTAGTTATAGCTTAATTTGCTTAGGTCTTAGTTTATTTTAGCTTATTTGTTTCCTTAAGCTTTGTTAAAAAGCCAAAAATGTTAAGTGTTATCTGTCTGTTTTGATAAACTGTTTTCCAGCTTAATTTTGATTTTGAAAAAATTTGTTTTCACAAAAGTTATTAGTTTTAAGCTGTTTTAAATCTTTGCTTTTTAAAGTTTTTGCAAAAATAAAAAAAGGGAAGAGGGGAAATCCAGAGTGAGCAAAGCTCGAACCCTAGACCTCAACCCTCCTCAACCCTTTATAAGCCTCAACACACACACCCCTCACCAACGTACCCTTGGGACTTTTACGTCCAAGTTTGCAAATACAATTCTTTTAACCCTTTTTTTAGTTTTAAGTATAATAAGCACTTCGAGTGCTTATTTGATTTTTCCCGACTTATTTAGTTTAGAACTTTATGATTTCTCATTTTTCCTGCATCCTGCTTATCATAAGCTATTTTTAGAAATTTTCTAGGATCATTAGCTTAAAGTTTTATATTTTTTGTGAATTAATTTTGTTTAAAACTTTAAAAAAAATAGAAAAATAATCAAAAAAATAATTTTTTTCTAAAATTTTCTTTTATCATATTCTAGGCTTAGGTTTGAAATTTACTTTCTTAGGGTTAATATTTTAAAAATTCTCTTTTTAAAGAACGGGATTCGATCTCCGTTCTCGTTTTCTTCGTTTTTAAGCTTAAATCACTCTCGTTTTAGAATTTCCTTAGCATTTTATTTTTAATAGTCATTTAGGATTAGAAAATCATTTAGGGATTAATTTTAGTTCAATTTCTTATTTGTCATGTTTTCTAAATCCCGTTAACATTTTTTCGTAGTTAGCTTTAATTATGCTTTTGTTTGTTCTCTATTAGGATTTTAGAAAACAATTATCTTCGAACCAATTCAAGTCATTGTCCAAAAAACAAACGAGGTCTCAATTTCATAAGTCTTTGGGAAAACGACTCGGTAATCACTTACCGGTAAACGTGAAGTATTTTTGTAAGATTTTTCCTACTACCTTTGTCCTCAAAGGTAGTTTTGGAATTTTCTATACTTTGGGTATTATATTACATATTATAATTATTACATCACACACCCTAACCGCCGCCACTACCCTATGACTCAGCAAAACCGGAACCCTCCTCCACCACCATCCCTCCTCGCCACCGTCGTCATCACCAAACCGCCGTCGTCATCCAACTCGCCGGAAAAATCTAACTCGCCAGAAAAATCTAACTTGCCAGAAAAAGAAAAGCACCATTGAAACCACCACTCCGCCATGAGCCCAACCACCACATAAAAGAGACCGCCAAAACTCACGGCCATCAAAATAGGTTTTTAAGACATGGGGTATTTTTTAGTTTTATAGTATATCTATGACAATTATTTATGTTTTGAAGGTTTTGTTTATAGATCTGTAATACACATGGTCACCGTTGCCGTAAATCAGAATGGTATATTCTTAAAGTCATAATATTGTATAAATGGTTATTTTGTAAATTTTGTTATAAAGTTTATCTTGTAGATTTTTGTAGAACCGCTGCTGTCACCGCCGTCTATATTGCCGGAATCTTCGCCGACGTTGACAAGTGTAATTTGTTATAATTTTGAATTTGATCATTGTGATACTTTTAATTGTATAAATGACAATCATTAAATGTTCTTGACTAAATTAAATTGTATATTTAAATTATACAGGACATAAATGGCTAAATTATATATAAATGGCAATCATTGAATGTTATTGAAATATTCAACAAATTGTTGAAAACAGAAAATTCATTATAGAAAGTTTACTACATTAATTGTAGTCTAATTATATTCTAATTATGTCTAATTATGTTTTGCAGGATTTGATTAGATCTTTGAATATGAGAACAAAGGATGTTGTCAAGTTTTCATTGTGGTGGTCTTCCGATGATTTAGATTGTTAAGGAAACGAAAATGTTGAAACTGAAAATGTATTTTAGGGAACCAAATGAAAATGTATTTTAGGGAACAAAATGGCAAGGAATTTGTTATAATTCTGAATTTGATCATTGTGATACTTTTAATTGTATAAATGACAATCATTAAATGTTCTTGACTAAATTAAATTGTATATTTAAATTACACATGTCATAAAAATTATATATAAATGGCAATCATTGAATTTTATTGAAATATTCAACAAATTGTTAAAAACAAAAAATTCATTATAGAAAGTTTACTACATTAATTGTATAGTCTAATTATGTTTTGCAGGATTTGATTAGATATTTGAATATGATAACAAATGATGTTGTCAAGTTTTCATTGTGGTGGTCTTTCGATGATTTAGATTGTTAAGGAAACAAAAACGTTGAAACTGAAAATGTATTTTAGGGAACCAAATGAAAATGTATTTTAGAACAAAATGGCAAGGAATTTATGCAACTTTTACGAATTCTAAGAGTTGACTAATATAGGATACATGGTTTCTAATTCTACTAAGAGTTCGCATATCGTTAATTGGTTGCCGCTATAAATGTGTTGAATTATCGCATGTTATATTCGTTTACAATTACATTTTGATATTTTCACGTTCTATTTTAAATGTTACATGAAAAACTTACCACAATATCGTATGTCGTTAATTATCTGCCGCTAGGAATTTTCGCCGCTATGCGCGGGTACTCGTCTAGTTAATAAATTATTAGGGTTTTAATTTTGGGGTTTTCGGAAAATCATATCAAGGATATTCATCATAGAGGTAATTTCTCACTTTAGAGTTGAATTAAATTTAAATCAAGAATTAGTTAACAGTTTATATTGATTGAATGAGGTTTTCAATTTGTATGATTGTCATAAAAAAAATTAAGGATTCAATTCTTATATATAAATAGGACGTTTTTAGCATAAAAAGTGATTAGTGTTTGAGTAAAATAATTAGTATGATCTATAGAAATATCCTACTCACAACACAATTATGCACGAGCCTCAAATTTCTGTGTTAAACATGCATCATGGCTGAAAGAGAAAAATCAGTGAATCAAAGTGAATGAGCAAAATCATTTATTTGTTCATATTTCTATTTTGTAGGCGGCTTAGGATTGCTTATCAGACTGCTTATTGTGGCTGTTTCGGATGGCTTATAGGGTCTGTATGGGATTGCTTTATGGATTGGTCATTTAAAAAGCTTATTGGATCAATTTAAATGGGGTAAGTCGTACATAGTGATTCTGGTATTGAATCGCGTTGTCTTTATTTCTTATTTCAATTATTTAATCCATTAGGTGCAAGCAGTGTTTATTTAACATATCACCACCAAGACATGAAACATTATCATTAAATAGGAACGATTCCCTTTCAATGCTTGGAGAGAAATTCTGAAAAACGCTCATCGGTTGCATTGCTACTTGAACGTTGTGCTTCACTCATTGAATCTACGCTGGTTTGTTTTTACTATATTTTCATTAATGTTTGTGGTATATTTTCATGAAACTGTAACTGAAGCTATTATACATATTACAGCTGCAAACATTTCTGAATTTTTCCCGTGCCATCATATCGTAATCTGATCCTTAGTACTTGACAGAGGTAATACTATCTATTTGAATTCTTATAAGTTATGAATATCCTTTTTTATAATGAGCATTACTAAATTTGTCTTTATTACACATTTGGGCCGTATGTTTACATGTATAACATGTTCATATTCCAGGACTCCAGCTCTTTTTTATATAAAGAAACACCAAGGCGATTCTTTCTCATCACGATCTCCGTCAAATAAAGTCAATTGAGCCGCCTTCTTTAGTATTATCAAACGGCGGAAACGTAACAACCAGCCGTGTGTCATTAGTGTACAGTGAAGTACAAAACAGCCGTCTTGATCATCCACTTGCTTTGCCTTCTTTTTTTGATAAACCCTTTAAAGTTGTTGATGGTTCTGTTACTTCTGCTATTGGAAATCCCGGTATTACATCTTTTCTTTTATTCCATCAGTTTTTTATTAGATCCATTGATAAATCAATAAGTGGGTGTTGGATCTGATTATTAGATCTATGGAATAAATGAATTAGTATAGTTATAGGTCAAGACATGGAACTTAATTTTGTGTGCAATGTAAGGGTTTGCAGGATTCTTTAGATTTGAAATATGTCATCGGCTAGAGTTATGACACGTCGCATCTTTCAAAAACTCAAAAACCCATTTCATTGGTTAAAAAGTTATTTTTTATACCTTTTAAATCAAGAAGAAAAAAAAGTTGATTACCTTTAAATCATATTGACAAGAAATTAATTGTGTATTTGTATTATTTTGACTTCAGGTGTCATAATTTGACCTTAAATATGTTGGTATTGTTTTTTAGCACTATTTAAAGTGAGAGAGTTGTGGTTGACTATAGAGACGAGAATTTGAAATTTCAATTATTTATTAGCTTATGAGAAAGAAAATAAGTTTTAATATGGTCGGTAAAGGGTTTGCGTAGTCTGTGGGGATTTAAGTTCTATGTTTTAATATTTGACTTGCTCCTCTTGAAACTTTTCTATGGTTAATGGCCGATGGAATCAGGGAAACAACTTTTGCTTTTAGGCACATTGTTTGTATAATCTGTTTGGTGTTAGAAAAATATGGTTCTAGAAGGATTTTGAGTTGAATTTGTTGGTTTTGAAATATGTAGATGAGATTGCAAAGCTTTTCCCGTCACTATTTGGACAACATTCATCAGTGTTGCAACTAAGCGAATCAAATGATCCAGCTTCAGCTTTAAAGATTGGAGTGGTTTTGTCTGGAGGACAAGCTCCTGGAGGACACAATGTTATTTCTGGGATGTTTTGTAAGGATCCTAATGTGTGATCGACTGTTATCTTAAATTGTCTCTGTATTTTGTATGTATATATTTAATAATTATTCGTTTTTCCTTTTTTGTGCTTTGTATATTACTTGCAGGAACGGTGCAAGGGAAGTACTCTATATGGATTCAAGGGTGGACCAGTTGGGATCATGAAGGGAAAATACGTGGTCTTGACCCCAGAATATATTTATCCATACAGGAATCACGTACCTTTTACTTCTGCATGAGAATATGATATATTTCATTCAATGTTGTTGCCTTAGGTAAACGATGTAGTCACCTAATGTTATTGTGCATGTACATTGGTACAAGCTGTAAATCTTATTTCCTTTAGTATTGTCGCCCTTAATTATGGGGATTTGTATTCCCGACGATGTTCCAACTTTAATGGAATTGACTGAATTTCTTTTTAGTTTCATGTAAATCATAAAATCTTGAAAATGTCAAATATTACTGATATTTTCTTTTTCCTATATAATTTGTAGCATAACGCTCTTCAGGATCTTAGCATTTACCGAAGAAAATCAAAGACTATGAAGGTATGTAGATGTGAACAATTGGCTTCTGCAAGGACTTAAAGGTATTGCATCTAAAATAAAGTTATATTGATTTTTGTCATGAAATTAATAATTTTGAGTTCTTTAGGATTAAGACGATGACACATCATGAGTTGTTTACCGGAGGTATTTCGTCATAAATCATTGTTGTAAAGGTTAGTGTCTCTAATTTGGTTTAGTTTTATTGTAAACACATATATGCAAACCATACTACATATGTGAGTGATATGTAAGTGGAGTGTGTGTAGGTGGTTAGGTTTAATTTATTTTACCTTTTTTTACAACTTCGTTTGCATCTAAAGTTAAGGATTACAACTGATGTATCATTTTTATCATTCTACACCAGGTACTTAAATCTTTGGGATTGTTTAACATTGTTTTGTAAGAGAAGTTGATATTTAGCTCTACCACGCTTGAGATATGCCTTTGTATTACAATTGTGCTTCTTAACCTAAGCATGAAATGTGTAGTATTAGTTTTTCGAAGTTTATTTCCTGTAAAGCACTGATATTTTTTACAGGGGCGTTCACCAATAAGCATAAACCAGAAACGTGTGACTAATTGCTGATGTACATGGACATTCTGAGATCAGTCAATCCAGTAACTTCTGTACTCAGTCGGATGTTCGTGTTGATGAACTTCCTTAAGCTAATGTATGTTTTTCTTTACCTCAAATTCAGAACTACCAGTTAATAGTCTCACCAGTTACTTGTTTTCACCAGATATGAGGTTTTATGCCTACGGGTTTGTATTAAGTTGGGTGGGTCAACATGTTTTTCATTTGAATATATCACTAAGGCATGATATTTGTCATGTCATTTAATTGTGTTTAAAATCTTTTATATAATAAAAGGATTACATTATTTTGGAGTTATTATTTTTATTTTTTGTAAAATTACACTTATGAGGAAACAATCAGGCCAATCAAGTTACTTGATTTTGACACGTGGACACGTGTTATCTGATTGGCCAATAAAAAGTTAAAATTGAAATAATTTTGGTCAAAATTGAAAAAAAAATCGTATATAAGAAAAAAAACCACTAAAAAATATATGTGTCAAATTTGTGAAAACAAAAACTTAAAAAAAGACAAAGTAATTAATAAAACTTTAGTGGTTGAATTTTAAATAAATTATATAAAGTTAAGTGAAAATTTATAAGTTTTCATGTTTTTTAATAACTTAAAAAAAATAAAACAAATAACCTTTTAGACTTTATATCCTTATACTTTATATTTTAAAAACACAACTTATATGTTGTTTTAAAAATACAACATAAGTTTATATGCACAAGATTATCAATATCAAACTAAAAGCATTAATTATTGTATATGTAAATAAGTACACGATTTTATACGTATATAAACAACTCATGTTTTTCCTCTTATTAGTTTAAGTAAGAATATCCGAAAAGGAAAATTCATTTTATTATATGCGTTCAATACAAACTCATTGTTATTACATATTAATAATTTTAACTCATGCGCACACGGATTTGAATATTAAATACGGCT
>BQNB010018816.1:51633-67745 GCA_026074375.1 Tanacetum coccineum | reverse complement strand
GTCGGTTTATCCCATCAACATAAACCATCTATCTTGTTTATTTTCTTCTATCAATTCTATTATCGATCCGGTTCGTATCAGACTGCCAATTAGTGGAGGCAATTTCGATCCCTTTACTAATGAATGGGTTGATTTGGGTTTCATTCTATCTAAACGGGTCAAATAGGAATGTAGTGATATTGTTTGGTCTCTGTGGTTTGCACAAATTTTATATACATCGCTCCATATATGGTCGTTACTTATTAGAAACACAGTTTTCCTCTCTTGTGTAGTTAACATCACTTTTGGAAGGACGGATAACCAAATATAAAGCAAACATTGTATGTAGGGACTAATCTGCATCGGCCATGAACTAATTTTATTACTCTTGGAAAAAAAACAAAAACAAAATAACAATAACTAACCTCAAGATGATCGTCGGGGTCGTTTACGAAGATTGCAAGTGTCTGACCCACCTTGAGCTTTTTCCAATCCTTTCTTCAATACTTCAAACAATTCTGGATCTTCAGCACGAGCTTGAGGGTTAGCGTACATCTCAGCATACAGTTGTTGCTTAAGGTCAAGGATAGTGCTTCGTGATGGTGGATTGATAGTGGTGGTGTTGGTTTGCATGTAGTTACGAAGAAATTCTTGGATTTGTTGTGGAGCAGTAGCATCTAGTTGTTCTTTAACAACTGAACCAATATTCTCTTTCACAAACTTTTCGACCTTTTCTGCAGCTATTCTGTTGACCAATCCCTTCACATTTCTTTTGGCGATGAAGTTTTTCTTAAAGTATGTATACATTCTTTGTCGATGTCCGGTTATGTTTGCTACTGTCCGACGAAGATGTTTACGACGCTGAGATGAGGACTTTGTTGGGGTTGTAGTTACTGGCCTGATCATCCCCTGTGGGCCATTGCCAACAGTATCGTCGTTACTGGTCTGATCACGCCCGGTGGGCCATTGCCAACAGTATCGTCATCCGAAGGCAACTCAGCCCTAGTGTCGGGTTCATCATTTTCTTCTGATATATTTTCTAAGTTTCCTAAGTTATCTCCTTCTTCAACCATTTGTTCTACTTCCCGGTCTAAAGCAGCATTTGCCATTATTTCAAGAGCATTTCTTAATTCGATTGCTTCTTGTAAATTTGCTTGATCAATTTCTTTTGCTGTTTGAACGGGCTTCTCTACACTTATTTGCTTTCCCTTCTTTTCACCACCTTGTTTTGTTTTAGTTTTCCTAACGGGGCTAGTTTTCCTACGCGTTCCTTGGGTAGACTCAACTGGTTGAATCGTTGGAACTTCTACACTTCGAAAATCAGCATCATACACCTTATAAGCCGTTGTTTCCCTAATGACATCATTCAACAACACCTCTGGAATTCTCATACCTTTTACTTTCGTACTACTGCAACCAATCTTTATTTGAATGATAGAATCATCTTCTCCAGGAGTGTGTACTAGTTCATTAGCTCTTTTTGGGATGCCTTGTTTTATTGAGAGTATGTGGTTTATGATGAGTTTGGTGTATCTAGGAAAAGGGATCGTGTCAGCTTTGTGTCGTGGATGTGGATGCACTCTTTGGAATATGATATCGTCCCAGATAAATTTAGCGTAATCTATATGAACCTTGTTGACGACACCCCACAAAATTTGAAGTGTGCCAATCTTCGCTGCATCCAATCCGGTTGATTTGCCGGTAGTGCAACGGCTGATGATTTTGAACAATGTTTGCCATGGTTGGGTAAGATTCTTAACGTTGAAATCTGCGAGTATTCTCAGGGAAGCTATATATCCAATATCCTTCAGAAATGCGGCAATGCCAGAGAACTCGGGAACATCCACAAAAGACTCATTCTCATTGTCAGTTGCTTGCGGCAGTTGCAGCACAGTGCGAAAGGTATCAAGACAGAAGTCAACCTCGTGTTGATCTATCTTGAACCTCATGATTGTCTTGGACTCATCAAACTTGAGGGTTTGCCAGAATTGTTGCATGTAAACAATTGGTACCGTAGCAGATGTGGTAAGTGCAGTAGCGATTGGATGATGCCTATTAGGATTATTCTTAGCATGTATTCTCGCACGTCTTGGGAACTGGTAATCTTAGTCGAGATCTGCTCGTGAGTTTGTCTTTCCAACATGCTCGGAAGGCCTCCGGAACTAGTTTTCCTCAGCAGTGGATAGAGAGCTTGTTGATCTGGGAATCTTTTGAGCTTTGCTCTATGAATTGACTTTCAACAGGGCGTCGGAAGGGCTGAAAAGTAGTTTTTCACTGTAGTGCCTTAGAGGACTTTCTTGTGTGGCTTGTCGTCGAGTGCGAGACATGTAGATTTCTGTGATACTTCATGGGAAATGTGGGTATAGTTTCAAAGAATACAAAGAAAATACATTTATTATTCCGGTTTTTTCCACTCTTGCTGTTGCGTTATTAGCAAACACTTGTTAAGCTTTGAAAACGGTTATGCTGTTGAAACTATCAAAGCACGGAACGAGTTTCTATTAACTTTCATCTCTAAGAAAACCAAAACAGCGAGATCCATAAAATGGAGGGAGGTTTGCTTCGCTTTATGTGGGCTTATAACATAATTATTTCGGCTTATATTTTCATAAGCTCCAATTTTCCTGGCTTATTGTGAGACTTATGGGCTTATATAATTTATTTATATTGTAATAAAACTTATATAAAGCCCACAACAAGCTGAAAAGGTTATGAAAGATATAGCCGAAATCAATAAGCTAATAAGCCCCGCCATATAAGCAGAAACAAAAAACACCCCCAAAAACCCCATATAAGCTGAAACAAACACCCCCTAAACAATGTATAGCAGATTTGAAAACGGTTATGCTTTTGAAACTATCAAACTTGATTTAGACTTAAAAAGTCAAAGTTGAGAGTTTGTTATACACTTGACCTATTTTGACTAAACAGATGTAAAGCAAATTTGAACAAGCGAAACGCATACTAAGCATATTCCTAAAGCATCAACAAGCAACAAATGCAATTACCTAGCTAAATCCTAAAGCTACAACTTTCTGGCTTATTTGGAGATTTATGGTCTTATATAAAGTCTCCAAATAAGCCGAAAAATTGAAGCTTATGAAATATAAGCTGAAATGAAATAAGATCATAAGCATTCCTAAAGCATCAACAGCAAACAAATGCAATTCCCTAGATAAACCCTAAAGCACTGAATCCAATCAATTTGAAAGCATATAAGTATCAAAATCAAAAGCCCTAATAAGCCTAATTCGAATTGGGAAAAGATATAAGCCATACAATGTTGCATAGATTCGAATTGTTTTAAGAAACTGTATAACTCGCTTTTGGATCTGGGAACCGAAAGTAGGAACCGAGAATCGAACAGACGGTTTTGGTTTTCGGGTCTACCGACAATGAATTGCTTTTTATAAAAAAACAGCAAGAACCCAACATGACACGATAAACGACACGAAGTTAAACAAGTTTGGATTAAGGATAAACAAGTTTAGGTAAAAATAGGTCAACCTGTATAACTCGTTTATTAAACGGGTCGTGTATTGGTTAAGTAAACCCGTTTAAGTATATAAGCCTTTAAACATAAAATACATGGTACTTAATTCGAGTTAATTGTGATTATACGGAGTAACTTATATGACACTGAAATTGTCGTATAGTTATTTGTATGTGATTTAGATCATTATATTATTTTTAGATTTAAACTAGTTAAATCGATAAACCACAAACTTTATTCAAAACATGACATATTTACTAAAACAGGTTAAATGGATCATAAACGGGTTACACGTGTTATGCATGTATGGGTTAGGGTTGAGTTTTTTGACACGATTAATAAACGGGTTATGTTTGGGTAGAGGTTGTACTAACCCCCCAACCTGCGAACCCGAATAGGTCAACACGAACACGACTCGATTGCCACCCCTAAATTAGGCCTATAAAAAGAAAAAAATAATATTTTATTCTTTTAAGTGTTTGCAATCATTTAATTTTAAACCAATAATGTTTAACAACTAAAGCATACACTCAAACTAACAATCATTTTATAGTTTCTTATTTTTAACAAAACAATGACACATAAATTCGAATAACAAAATTAGACAACTTCAAACTTTGTCCAACCAAATAACCAAAACCGGCTTCCCCGTTTGTTTCCCTTTACTCACTTTGTTAGTTTTTCTAATTGTTTTTTCAAATCTTTCACAATTACATCGTCTTTATAGTGAAGAGCAAATGAACAAATGAATTGGACCGAAACTGAGTTGTGGTTTTATTAGATCCAACCAAAAAATGTCACTGACTTGCTCATGATTTTAGAAACAAATAAATTCCATGAAATAGTTTTAGTATGAGAAGTAAAGAAAATTACATGATTTTTATAATTATTAGGTATTCGGTAACCGGTGGATCCGAATCGAACCGACCCAAGAACCGAAAAATCTCAGACTCAAGAACCAGAACCATCCGGTCTAGATCAGGTTCGGTTCGACGGTTCTGGTTCTTCAGGTTCGGTTCAACGGTTCTGATTCTTCTCGATTAAGGTCCGGTTATCCGGCTTTCTAGTTCTTTAGCTCATCCCAAAATGCAATCAGATGCTTTGTCGGTGATTTGAAAAATGATGAGTATGCATCCACATTAAGATGAAATAAAAGTTTGGGCCTACTTAATAAGTGGAAAAGAAACACCCACTAAGTCATTGCGACATGTTGTATATGTTGCATAACTATCCCTCAGGCAGTTACGATTTTCCTGTCTTTGGCGATTAAGTCAATATAAAAGCTTGCGCATGAGCTATAGAATAACAAGAACATTCAATTAACTGCAAGAACCGACTGATCACCAGAGATCATACCATATAATCTAAAGTATTGCAAAAAAAGCCTTTTTTTCAAATGCATAAATAATATTTCAAAACTTCCAACCGATACATCCGTAACAAAAATTGTTTTTCCAACATCAATATCCTAAAATATAACCGTATAATTTACATCTTCTCATAGAACCTGTTATGCAAAAACCGCTTCAAAAAGTTCGGATGTTAAACGTTTCAATGCAGCGATCTTCCAAACTTCATAGTCATTATTTTCCTTTTTTTGTTCACTTTATGTTTGGCGGCAATTCTAAGCTTCCTCTTGGCGTTGCTCATGGGGTTAACAACCACCATTATTTTCTCGCCTTGTCTTCTCTTATCCCCTTTTGCTTTCAGATTTTTCCTTATCGAGTTACAAACTTGAACAAAATTTTGGACCCCAATTACATCTCTGATGTTATCACGAACCTTTTATGCATTTTGTTTTACATCATCTGATAGAAGACATACATTTATCGTCAGTTTTAAATGGTATTGGGCTAGATGGATGACATGCATAAGGGCATAACGTAATATAACTAACACTGCCATTTATTGTTCACATGTCTCTCAACCTAAAGATTATAAATAAATAGATTACTACAGTACTTCTATTATAAAAATAGGACATGAAGATACTGAAACTTACCAGAAATATCTTTCCCAGCAAATCCCTCACAGATTTTGTACAAAGGCAGGAGCATCTGATGAGCAAAAATTTGACCGTCATTGTGGTCAACCATATCCATAGCTTCATCATTATCGAGGATTTTGGGTGAAATTTTTCTGAAGCAATAAAAACAATTCCCATATGCAAATAGTTAACAACCACCGGTCAGCATATAAGAACTCCAAAAGAGGCTATAAATGACTGCCAAATAGTGGAGGCAATTTTTGATCCCTTTACTAATGAATGGGTTGATTTGGGTTTTATTCTATCTGAACGGGTCAAATAGGAATGTAGTGATATTGTTTGGCCTCTGTGGTGTGACAACCGTGGTTTGAGTAGGGTAGCTTATACCTTTAGACTTTAGTTTTTGCTCGTTTTATGTGATTTTTGAGTGTTTCGTGGTCGTTTTGATTGGTAATTGTGGTGTTTATATGCATGTGATCGTTTTAGAATTAAATGATCATTTTGTTATGTGTGTTTATATGTTGAGTTAAGTAGTCCATTCTTCGGAATAGGAAGTTTGAGAATGGATGACGTTTTGCATATATTGCTACGTCAAATCTTGATTTTTAAAGGATAAACGTTTATTGAATGTGAGTGGCTTTAGGACGGAAATGTTATGGTTGAAATTATGAATGTTTTGTATCAAACTTTTCCATATAATGCAAGGGAATTTTAGGAAATGAAATGTTATTTTTAGAAAGTGCGGTTTATTGCGTTTTAATAAAAATGTATAGTTAAAATAACTTAGGTTTTTGTAGAAACTTAAGGTAATGTTAATTATTAGTTAATTAAAAAAAAAAAAAAATTTATATAAGTGAATAGTAATCCGGGAATAGTAAAAAAAAAAAGGAAGTTTAATACCTATCAAATTTCTGGTAGATTATAATTAACTAGTAATGCATATATAAATAATAAAACCTAGACTCTTTTTTTTTCTTCTTCTTCTTCCTCCCTTTGTGTGTGCGTGAGTTCCAACTCCCCAAACCCTAGGAAGATCCATTTTCAAGAGCTAGGTCCAAGATTCAATCAAGAGATGTTGTTTAGGTGCGTGTAATCATGGTAAATACATTTACCTCTTTAGTTCTTCTCTTATATATGTTTTTAGTTAGTTATGGATGGAGTCAGGGCTAATAAAATATGCAGATTTATTATGTATTATGATTAATATGTTAAAATTAGATAGAATTTAGAAGGATCCATGCAATTTTAGGTTAGGGGTTGCATGGATTGATGTTTAATAGATGAGCGAATTTAGGTCAGATTGATGGACGTTTTTCTCCATGATGAAAAATGAAAAAAATAATGACTGATTTCTTTTTTTTAAACCGAAGCATTTTGAGTCTCTTTTCAAAATTCCGGCCCACAACAGTTTTTGATGGCGGGAAGTCAATTTTAAATATGGTTGACAAGATTCGTTGTCAAAACTGTGTTTTGTTTTCAGGACGTATTTTGAGTCAACTTTAGTGTGAGGTGATAACCTTTACTTAAGAAGTCTTTTAAATTAAGCCCTTTTACAGGACGTAACTTCTATGTCTATTAAGAAACCCTAAAGGGCTAAGGGCTAAAATTAATTTTAAGCTGGGTTTTGAAGTCGAAACTTTTTAGTGTGCAATCAGATCTGAAATTGACCAGTTTGTAAGTTTGATTTTCAAAGGTATACTTATGCATTGAATAGATGCATGGGCTTCTGAGGGAACTTAATGTACACATGTGGGGTCATGTGTGAATTTTTGTGGGAATTATGGATGTGTTTTGGTATGGGTTTTTGGTCGTGCAAGTTGGGTAAAAATTCTGCATTTGAGCAGAAAGTTGTATGTGTTTAAAATAAAAGTAGAAAGTAAATAAAAGATATAATGAAGATATAAAATGATGGTAGAGAGTCTTTACATATAGTATAGATGATATTAGTCCATCATTAGGGTTGTTATATTGGATTAAGCGTTTAGCTTACCGATGGTAACATGAGCTTTTATTGTGTATAGTTTTTAAGGAAGGAGTTTGAGTTACTTGTAGCTGCGCATTCAGGTGAGTTTCATAGTCCCATTTTTACATTGCTTTTAAACTTGGGATGAAAAAATCAGGTGAGTTTCATAGCCCCTCTTTTCTTATGATTTTATTGGGGTGAAAATGATGCAAATGGTTTGAAATGTTGAAATGATTTGATTACTGTGATAATTGGTTGTCTAAAATGCATGGACTTTACGTGGCTATTATGTGTATGTGCTAAATGTATTGTGATGTGGTCAATTGGAGCCGGGTTGGCTTGGATCGTGGGCACGTTCCTGCCCCTTTTGATGTGTTGTGATGTGATCAAGTGGAGTCATGACTTGGGTCGAGGGCACGCCTGCCTCTCTTGGATTGTTGTGGATCGGGGGTAACGTTCCTACCCAAATGTGATTGGTTTGTTGTTTTGCATGTTAGCCTGTATGATAGCTCGTTTATTTCCATGCAGTGTTTTCTTTTATCACAGTAATGGTTGGATAAATTTTAATTCGTGTCTTAAACCTATGACTCTCACCAACTTTATGTTGACGTTTTTGAGCATCATTTTCAGGTAATCAGATTGAGACTAATGATGCTAGGAGAAGTGGCTAGAGAGACCTTAGGATTGGCTTGTGGAGTTCTACTTATTTTTATTTAGACTTATGTTCTGCTGGATAATTTAAGTCTGGGATTGATTTACTTTTATGTGGCTTTATGCATTTGCGTGTATGACATTACTTAATAATGCAAGACTCCTTTATCTTGTGTTGGGTATTGTTATGACACATAGTGTCCCCGTTAGTTATTTCCTTTTCCTTTTAGTATCTCTATAGTAGACACCATTGTGTTGTAACGATATCCATGAAGTTTCACCTCGTGATTCCGCCTTGGCGGGGTGTGACATGTGGTTTGTACAAATTTTATATACATTGCTCCATATATGGTCATTACTCATTAGAAACACAGTTGGCTTTCATATTTGGTTCCTCTCTTGTGCAGTTAACATCACTTTTGGAAGGACGGATAACCAAATATGAAAGCAAACATTGTATGTAGGGACTCATCTGCATCGGCCATGAACTAATTTTATTACTCTGGAAAAAAAAACAAATAACAATAACTAAGCTCAAGATGATCGTCGGGGTCTTTTACGAAGATTTCGAGTGTCTGATCCAACTTGAGCTTTTTCCAACTCTTTCTTCAATACTTCAAACAATTCTGGATCTTCAGCACGAGCTTGAGGGTTTGCGTACATCTCAGCATACAGTTGTTGCTTAAGGTCAGGGATAGTGCTTCGTGATGGTGGATTGATAGTGATGGTGTTGGTTTGCATGTAGTTACGAAGAAATTCTTGGATTTGTTGTGGAGCAGTAGCATCTTGTTGTTCTTTAACAACTAAACCAATATTCTCTTTCACCAATTTTTCGACCTTTTCTGCATCTATTCTGTTGACCAATCCCTTCACATTTCTTTTGGCTATAAAGTTTTTCTTGAAGTATGTATACATTCTTTGTCGATGTCCGGTTATGATTGCTATTGTCCGACGACGATGTTCACGACGCTGAGATGAGGACTTTGTTGGGGTTGTAGTTACAGCTCGAAGGGTCAACATATCCTGAGAGATATGTCCCCCTGCCGTTACTGGCCTGATCACGCACCGTGGGCCATTGCCAACAGTATCGTCATCCGAAGACAACTCAGCCCTAGTGTCGGGTTCATCATTTTCTTTTGATATAATTTTCTAAGTTTCCTAAGTTATCTCCTTCAACCATTTGTCCCAAAAGTGGTATTAATATGGTGTTATGATTGCATTAGTTTTTTGAAGTGTTAGTGTTATTAAGTTAAAGCTGATATGACGCTGATGTGTAGGTGTTACCAAGTTATGGTACCTAGAACTCTTATGCTAAAGATAGTTACACTCATGTCATGTATTTTTAGTCTTTATATTGTCTTTTTTTGAATATATATTATATTTAATCTATCTTGTTGATAAAATAGATAACTTTTGTTTGTACTTTTAGTCAGTGTTGCAAAAAAGGTCTATAAGACATATTAGAGGGTGTTTGTTTCGGCTTATATGTGGGCTTATGAGCTTATTTGATTTCGCCTTATATAACATAAGCCCTACTTTTTCGGCTTATATTGAGACTTATGGGCTTATATAACTTTATCATATCGTAATAAACTTATAAAATCCTAAAAGTCTCAAAATAAGCCGAAAATTGAGGCTTATTTATATAAGCCGAAATCAAATAAGCTTATAAGCCCACATATAAAGCCAAAACAAACACCCCCTTAATCGCCACGTATGCGCTATTGGACCACCAACTATTCCGATTTGTGTAAATCGGTTGAACAACAAAGATCAATGAAGGTCAAACTTGCCGATAATACTCAAAACTCACCGTAAACTTGTTTTAATCACTTTTAGCAGTTGTTTATATCTATTACAAGTTGTTGTTTTTTAATATTACCGAAAATACCAAAACTCGTTAGAAATACCCAAAACTTATCTGGAATGCCAATCCGATTAATCCCGCATAGACCGATTATAAAATACAAAATGACCGATCGCCCAACTACCATTTTACGATTTTTGCAACATTGCTTGTAGTAATACATCGCCTTAAAAAATGTTTTTCTATCTTATGCTTTAGGGGCACATAATAAGAAGGCAAAAAGTACACAGAAAGTACTCAACGACCCACCAAAAAGGACTCAGAAACTCACAAAAATATTTTTTTTTGAGTCTGAGTAATTTCTATGTACCTTTTGCCTTTTATCATATGCCTTAATGCACATGATTAAAAAAACCTTAAAAAAAGATTTGAACAACTTAAACGACGACCCCTCAAATTTCCACCAAAAGAATAAAAGATAAGGCCCACATGCACTAGAGAAACACAAACAAATAAGAGAAAATTCTTTAAATAAAGTGGTCGCTCAAAGTTTTTACCTTTTTTAGGTCAAAAAATTTTGACTTCTCAAAATAGACCAGTCGCTCAAGTTGCCTAAAAAACTGTACTTTTTGTTTAAGTAGTTTTTTAGCACCTTTTTTAGAAATGTTTTTAGGCGACCTATAAAATGAACTTTGGACGACTTTTTTCTGTATTTTACTAAACTTTTTTTTATTTGACTATTTTTTAGTAAAAGACAAAAAAAAGTCGCCCAAAGTACATTTGACTTGCGCGACTGGTCTATTTTGAGAAGTCAACTTTTTTGTCTAGAAAAAGTATACATTTTGGGCGACTGGTTTTTCTGTAGCACAAAAGTGATTGACCAAACCAAAAGCAACACAACACCATTATTGTACTAGAAAAAAATACCATACGTCATTAATTCACTCATTCAGAAGTTGATTTGCACAATTCATCAATTTATTTGAACACTCAAAATAATGTGTCATGATATTTATACCCTTAATATTTATATCTTGATTTGCATACTTCACCAAGTGATGTATAGATATAAATGGCAAGACACAAACATTTTAAGTGTGCAAATTGATTGATAAGTATGCAAATCACTTCTTATTCAAAAAAATGCCAAAATAAACAATTTCCAAGAAATTCTATTATCGTCTTCATATCAAAACATCAATATCAAGTAATGAAAAATAAATCTAAGCTTAAATAAAGTAATACAGTTATGTTGTGTATCAATAATATTACATATTTACTCACTTAAAGATAATTAGATTGGTTCATATATAAAAAAGGATTCCGTTTGGTTTGTTGTTAGGTTTGGATTCGAATTCAGATTCGCATAAACAGAATGAGCAGGAATTGAAATGATATATATATATATATATATATAAATATATATATATATAAATATATATAATATATATAATAAATATATATAATATATAAATACAATATATATATATATATATATATATATATATATATATATATATATATAAAAATTTCTACCTATATAATAGACAAGTTATGAATTAGTTCATGCTGATTAGGCATGATGACTAGGCTGTTTTAATGCTGATTCAAATGGCAAAATAGGAACATTTTAGTGACTAGGCAAGGATAATGTTAAAATGAAGGGTATAATGGTCTTAATAGCCTGCTACAATTTCTCACAAACAGCTCATATCACTCGACTGACAGTTATATTTTCAGCAAATCTCTCTTATTTTTTAAAAATCCATTCCAAAATTATCATCTTCATTCATTCACTATGTTTATACGGAGTATTTGATTTTTAAAATCATATCAAGAGAATCCTGACTTATTTCAAACACATAATATTATCTACCTTACGAATAAGGATGAGAGATGCTTTTGATTAAGGTAATTAGTTTACAAATTTTTTGGTATTTTTCAATTTATAACGATTGTTATTAATCTATTTGTTCAAAGGATTAATTATGTTTGTTTTAAAGATCAACTAACCTGTTTTCCTCATTTTGTTTTGAAGATAATCTATATTAATAGAGTATCCATATGTTTAAGAGGTTTGTTTTTCTTTTGGATCAAACGAGCTACATAAGGGTCATATTCCTAATGAATTCTACATTGATTTTTGATGTTGAATGTTTATTTATAGATTTTTGTTTAGCTTTAGTTATCACAGGTTTGATGAAAAATTCGCCAAGTGTTTGATGAAATGCCTCAAAGAAAAGCTTATAAGGTTTGAATGTACTTTCTGGTGATTTAGTAGTTTTTTATTCTAAAAAGATGGTTGATGTTTATGAGTTGTATATATTCAGCTTACCGAGTAGGATATGCAGGACACGTATGAGCAAGAATCAAAGATCCATTCATGGAAAAAAGAAAATAAGCAATTTAGAAACGAGTAAGTATCTCCCTCTTTCAATGCATTTTTTATAACTCATAATTTGAATTTGGTATTCTTTGTTTTGTAGTGTCAGTTCATGCTTTGATTACAACAAATGAGATGAAGTTTTAAAAGGATCTATACGACGTAGTGTTCATGATCCTGAACCGTGCCACTGGTGAGTGCTACTGCTTCTTCTTCTCCTTAATATGTTATTTGTCCACTTCCTAAAGATATAAACAACTATTGTTGGTCGTACCTATTAACAAGTTGAATTGAAATCACATTTTGGCTAGCGTTACCCCGCGGCCCAACTTCTGGTAACAAAGTAAATCCACTTCTATATACTGTTTAGATTGGATGGGTTTCTACCATTTATCATTTTTATCACATTTGCCTTATTGCAGATGACGACGCCATGAGTCAAGTGAAAGTTTGGTGACTGAAAGTGATGAAACATTTTTGTTTTTTACTTAACCTTAATTAAGATACTTTCATAACCTTATTAAGCTGTGGTTGCTTAAATTAATGTATAGGTATTCCAACTAAAGTGCTAGAAGCTCAATCAAGGTATTTCATAACTTATTTAGTTGGTTAAAAGGCTTTGTATTATATTTCATCAAATTTAATCTTAGCATGATATCATCTATATTGGAACTTGATTATAAGTATATAGCACAAATGAAAAATAAGATGAGAATGTGATTGTAATATTCTATGCATACACTATATGCATTTTACTTTTGTTAACAAACATTTTGCAGTTAGAGTTCATGAAGCGAACATGGGCACCATTAATCCATCAGAAGGGTTGCATTACCGTCACTATTATGATTTTGATGAGGTTGCATACACGTTTCAAGTAGAGGTATTATCTATATCCTATATGCTTTCGTACAATTTATAGTAGTTCAGTTATGGTATTATGGTATTCTGCTATTGTTTAGGTTTGATAAAAGTTTTTTCGTGGTAACCTGAATTTTCCGATTCAACTCAATATTCTTTTTATAAATATTAGATTAGTTGTAAAATTTGTCACATTCATTATACATGTAGCAATTACGATAGTTTGTTTGCGTATATATCTTAATTAATTCATTTGCTCTTGCTAACATGATATCCGGATGATCATCATGAAGTGTGAAGCATGTGCAAGTCCAAACAAAAGCTGAGGTGCAAATTGCACTAATCAGAAGTCAACAGGAAGAAGTTGACCGTGTCATAATATCTATGCATCTAAAAGTTAGTAAATTGGAGTATTTTCAGTACAGGTTAGTTCTTGACTTATTCACATAGCATGATGTATGCGATAACACTTTAACATATCATATGAAATTTGTTAATGCAACATTATTGTGAGTTGTATATACACAGAGACAAAAAATTACCAATGGGAACCCGCAGGTCATGTGGAAATAAGTAAAAAAGCCCCTTATGTTTAGTGTGTATATCTGTAACCGTTTTGGGTGATTTTTATGAGAACAAATGGAGTGACTTATATGGGTGAGTTTAGTCTATATAGTTGTAGTCGTTTTCATGCCTTTTGGCCTTTCTGTATGACATGTTCCCCTTTGGTTATATCAGGATAAGTGTACAGAAGAAAGATAAAGCCCAAGCAGAAAAAACACAGACCCAAGCTATCATGTGTGTGGCAAGGCTGGCCACGACGTTCGCTTCCATTACTGCAGTGGAGAGCAAACGATTGGAGGAGTTGGCAGAATCTGGAGTTGATCATGATATTGTAGTTTTTGTTGTTTAATCAGCCATCAACATCCACAATCCAAGCGATCTAATGACTCACAACTGGCCGCAACAGGTAATTCTTCATTAAGTTTTCTTACATTCCTTTGTTGTACTAACCGTTAAAGAGTATGCATCTCGATACATTTTGGATGACTTTCAGCCCATTAGGTATGTTATCTTTTTGTTTTAGTTTTGATTTATAGGTGTTGTAGTTTTTGTATTTGTATTTATTTGCAAGTGCGTTGAAAAAACTTTCATGCCCTGTTTTTTTGTTATAAATTTAAGGAATATAAATAGAATTTTAATTTCTGAAAATGAATTGCCAATTATGTAAAGAGTAATATATAAAAATTATTAGTATAGTGGCGGTGTTAATGAACATGATTATTGGTTTGATGTCAAATAAAAAAATGGTTTTTTTTTGTGATGGGAGTAAATTGGTTTTTTAGCTCAAGAATGTGCATAAATCAGGAACCCAAGTTACTAATTCCGATTTGTTTTGAGGAAATGCAGTAGATGACAAAATGTGAACCAAATATATATTCTGAGCTACGAATGTATGAATTTAGCCTTGCAACTATTAATATAGGTGTCTTAGATATATTCCTCATATATGCTTTAGAAAGGATAACGTTTTATGTCTAAAATTATGATATTGTTAAAACGAGTATCAATGTTATTAGCCTAATAGAATTTCTACCTCAAGTTTATGGAGTTTCTTATCTGATTATACTAAATGTGCTAAAATTGCTACATTTATATTTTTAAAATCATTATGTTTTTTAGCAAATGGAATTAAAGGTCTATGTTTACGAAAATGCACATTCACCTTCAGCCCTTTGGACCTATCATGAATAACCAAAGTATCAATACTTTTAGTGCTGAAAACGTGGATTTGCTGGTTTGATGGATAGTAGATCAGATTTGGAATAAAAAGGAAAGGTCGAGATACATGTTAGTTTTTACTATGTAGCAAATGTTGTGCTTGATACGTCCAGAAAGGAGATCATACAACATTGTTTTATATATCTACGTCACATTGTATTTTTGACTCCATTTTGAGCGAATTTTGACCTACTTAAATCATGTCCAATTAGTTTTAAAACTTTTGGATTCACCTCATAAACCATTATAAGTAAATATATAAAAATTAATACATTTATTACGATTTAACATTGTTTTATTTTCTTTTTGTTACCATCAGCTTTCTTTTTTAAGCGAATACATTCGTTAAATAGGTGACAAAAACTAAATCTGGTCAATACGTAACCCGTGCTATATATTACTTCTTTACTGTTCCAGTTTCACATGTGGTCAACTAAGATCTCTATTGTTACTATTACTATTTTGTAGTTTGAGGGCTTCGAAGGACCATGCCAAGAGTAAGCTGAGAGATAAGATGCAGCTACTTTAGAATCTTTGTGTTGCAAAACTTATCATTATATAGGTCAGAGGAACGAGTAGGTTCAAAATAAGTTATACATTCTAACACCTGAGCTATTATATGTATGAACATTTGTGATTCATCTGTTTAAATTATACGTGTACAAGCATAACCCGTCGATTTAAACTTTTTTGGAAGTGCACAATATAGCACGACATGTTGGCTTAACAACATTTATTGATCAATGGTGTTGGGAATTAAACACTTCAAAGTTAGTACTGCCAAGCCAACAGTTAGTACTGTTAGAAGAAAATAGTTAGTACTGCTCAAGATTACACATGTCAATACTAAACTAGTCAGTTAGTACTGCTAGAGTAAGTTAGTACTGTCAGTACTAACTTAAGACTGTTGAAGGACTTAAGACTGCTGGTTATAAAGTTACTACTGCTGATTCAAGATTACTACTGCTGGTGAAAAAGTTAATGCCGTTAGTACAAGTTAATGTTGTTAGGCATAACTTAATGCTAATTGACTAAAGTTTATGATGATTAGTCAAATAGAAGACTGAAGATTAATGATGATTGAAGAGATTAATGCTGATTGAGAATTTGACTAAATACTTAGGAAAGTATTTAATATTTAGTCATTGTATTTAATATATTTGACTAAATATTTAGGAAAGTATTGTAAGCCCATAAGGACTCCTT
>BQNB010018816.1:0-46148 GCA_026074375.1 Tanacetum coccineum | reverse complement strand
TTTTTTTATTTTTTTTATATATTTTTTTAGTATATACTGTTTTCAAAAGAAAAAAAATGAGTGCATATATGTTTTTTTTAATATTGTAAATTCCATGTTTCTAGTATACATTTTTAACTTAATATGGTAATTACACATATGTTTCTTGTGCATATTCTTTAATCTTTAAAATTTATAACACAAAATATAGACAAAAATTGATATCAAATGAAATACATTTCAAATACAAATAACAAACCAAAAACATAAATACATAAACAAAATTTGATATCAAATGAAATACATTAGAAATATAAATCCAACTATATCCATGTTATTCAAAAACATGTGTGCACTCTTCGAAAAACATATGTGCACGTTTCACTTTCTCTCTCAAAAAAATGAGTGCATATATGTGCACCCTTGCAAGAACATATATGCACGCCTTTTGATAGCATATATGCACAACTTCTAAAATTACAAGTGCATTCGTTGATCATCTTCATCACACGTCATTTTTTCTATGATTGAGTCATCCCCTAAAAAAGAAAAAAGAACTAATTATATCAAATAAGCTTAACAGCTAAAAGAACACTTATGCACTATTCATATATAGTGACGCCAATTATTTAACAGTATGTTTAAAAATTACAACCACAAGCACCGTAAACGCATATCCGAATTACATGTGCATACTGATCGAATAGCAATAAACAAGAGGTTGCAACTAAGGGTGTCAATCGGGTTATCGGGCCGACATAATGATTTACATAGTAGAGTAATTCGGATACTGATCCATCGACGTAATGATTTACATGAATATTTAAATATCTTAGTTCCAAAAAGAGATTGCTTAAAAGAGAGATAAAACATATGCGTCTTGTGTCTATATTTATACAAGATTCATATAAAAAAGAACAGTTGTGATCCCTTAAAGACATAGCAACAAATATGAGTTTCACTAGATTACATAAATTACCTTGAATTTAGAGGCTCTTTCTCACACCTCAATTTGTATGATGCAAGTTGTGAAGAGGGCCTACTACTCTATAATAGGTTTGGATATACATAAGGTGTGGACATTGTGTTTGAGCACTATAATGATTTTTCGAATGAAATATAAGTAGAAACAAACCCAAGAAAACTGTTACAAATAAAACAAAGAGAAATCATAAATTATACAAACAAAATTGTTGATATTAAATTATTAGATTAGGAAACATTAAGAGACCACGTTCTACCATCTAAAACCCTATTATTTTTAAAGACCAAACGATGTCGGTCTTTATCAAAACATGTCTCTTACATAAATATGAATGATTCAATAAAACTTTTTTCAAAGTAAACCCATACATGACAGGAGACAACGCGATGTTACCATGTCTTATATGAAACTATATCTTTGAGCCATTAAAGGTTCTATTACCATTTGTAAGGAATTTTATTAGTTTAATACGTTTACAAAACCTGATTGTAAAATTTACAGAGAAAACAAAGAACCCACATTACCTTATTTTATGAAATCGGGCAAAGATTGTCGACTGCTTAGATTAACCATTGGTGCTATCATGAGCACCGCCAAAACACAAACCACCGTTCACGTTATTGTTACTAATGTAATGTAACTGAGCAACCGGGTTACCATCAATAGAAACCCACCACAATCGCAATCACTATCTGGTTTTTAGATAGATACTTTTAGCAACATATAAAACACAATCCAAAAACATGGATACACATGGATAAAAAGAGAATAATAAAGACTTGTAGAGATGTTTGTTGTCGGTTAATTTTTCCGATCTATAAAGAGATAGGGAGGCCGAATAATAGATTTAAAGAGAGATTGAGAGAAGAGATGTGGGTTTGTTGTGTTTTAGGTGAAGATCTAGGTTTACAGGGGAGATATATCAGTATTTAGTTTATGCCACTTTTTTAGGGACAAATACAAATACCTGATTTGCCCTTTCTTTATTTTCTTTTTCTAAAATAAGTAGTATATATTTACCAAAATGCCATCTTGCATTGATGTGATGTTACTTTTGTATTATTTTAGTAGTAAATACTGAGAGTTTCTTCCTGTAGGTTCTGTAACAAAAAAGTGGTTTGCAAAGAAATGCCACTATATATATATATGTATGATATATATATATATATATATATATATATATATATATATATATATATATATATATATAAATAAAATATAATATAATTATTTAATAATAAAAGAACATTATTTAATTATAAAATAGAGAGAGAAGAAAGCGATTAGCAAAAATATATATTAAATATGTGGTTAGAATTTGTTAAAATAAAAAAGTACGAAGGAATCATGTGAAAACCACCAAGTGATTGTGGAATCAATTTGTGGGGTCATTCTATGACATTTTGTTTTAGGAAATGTACCAAACAGTTTTATTGGACCCTCAATCCATTCATTCATACCGACACCCGGATTACAAACGTGCATAGATTCTTTATTGTTCTTCTCATGTTAACATGTTGTGAGTGGGTTTAAATTAGTAGGTCATATATTTTACCTAAAAATAAACCCATAATTTTATTTACTTTTATGTTATTGGTTGAACAACACACAATTTGAGACACTAACATTAGAGAATCTCAATCCAAAAAATGAACAAATTATTTCGCAATAACACATAATGTTTGGTATGTGTGAATGAAAAATATTAGGGCTAAGTCTATAAATATCCCATGTACTTTTTTGAAATTTCACATATACATAACGAACTTACAAAAAACTTGTATTACCTATGAACCCAGCATATTTGTATCATTATCGTCAATATCGTCCTATTTTGCAATGGGTTACCGGCTGAACTGATTAAACTTGTACACGTAATTATTTTTTTTTAACTTTTTTTTGCCAAGAGAAGATATACAAATTTACATATACATTTTTTAACATACGCTAAGTTGAGTGTTTTTTTTGGGTAAAAGTCATATATTACCAACCTACTTTCTCATTTGTGCCGACTAGGTCAACGTACTTTTTTTCGTCCTGACTACACCCACGTACTTTTAAATTTTGTTCGGATACCACAAATATCACAAATTGTTACCGACACGCTGGCATATACATTCCACGCTGATAATAATTTTTATTAAATATTTAGTCTAAATGCCTTCCACCCAATAAAAAAGTCAAAGTCATACTTATTAGGGTTAACACATTTCACACAAACTTTTTTGATGCAGATGCGGTCAACGAGCGAGTCAACGTAACAAATACGCTTGGCGCTTATTTTGCGGCATAAATTTCTGTGGCGGATTGGGCTGAAATTCGTATGGTCACTCGAAAACGGCCCAACGGTCAAGACTCATCGCTTTGATATGAGCCCTGCCAGTTTTGGGCCTTTCGGGGGCGTTTGGGCCATCAAAAGGGCGTTTTTCTTTTTTAGGCTTTATTTTAGACAGAATCAATTATGTTTTGTATGAGATTTTGTTTCCTTTTTATTTAGAACTTATCCTCCTTTATAAGGATGATTTTTAGGGTTGTCTCACCACCTTTTGAAAAACCTACAATTTATTAAATAAGATAATTTCTCGTTTTGAGAATTTCATATTAGTTCTTGTGTTTGTGTGGCTTGTTTTTATATTCGATCTGCATTATTTGGCATCAGAGCCTTTAGGTGATCATGTACACCCGTGGTAGAAAGAAAGATGAGGCGAAACCAGCACCTCCTGCTCGTGATCCTCGTGATGTAGAGATAATTGAAAGGCTGCAGCAGCGGATCCAAGAACTCGAGCTCTAGCAATTACAGCCGAACTCGCCGGCAGAAGAGGCAAAAATTAAGCCTAACCTCTGGGACGATAAGCAAGTGGACGTCAATCTTTTTGGTGGAAGAAAACATAGGTATGTTAATCGTCTTTATCAACCTCGTCGTAATGATCATGTTGTAGATCACGACGATAGATATCGCGATGATCCTATTCGCAGCGTGTGATTGAAGATTGAGATCCCTAAGTTTACAGGTAAGGTTCATCCGGATGATTTTATTGACTGGTTGAGTACGGTTGAACGGGTGTTTGATGTGCGGGATATCCCTGACAAGCTGAAAGTGAAACTCGTGGCCATCAAGCTTTGACAACATGCTTCGTTATGGTGGGATCATGTTAATAAGAGGCAACGAATTGAAGGGAAATCGAAGATTGAGACTTAGGAAAAGATGAAGAAAATGATGAAGGCTAAGTTTCTACCAGAAAATCATCGTCAAGAGGCTTTTCTTGACTATTATAATCTGTCCCAACAGAACATGATTGTGGAAGAGGTTATCAAGGAGTTTGATAAGCTTCGTATGAGGTGTGATGTAGTTGAAGAAGAAGAGCAGGTTATCGCACGGTTTTTGGGAGTCCTTAAGCCTGTGAGATTGCTGATATTGTAAGTCTTCAACCTTATTGGACCTATACGGATGTTTGTAAGTTAGCTTTAAAGGTTGAAAAACATATTATCGGCAAGAGGTAAGGGTTTCACTAGTAGTTTTCACCCCACATCAGAACGCTCCCCCTTTACAACACCTAAAACTACGCACCTTAAAGCCCCCACCCCCACAACCTTGGGCTGCAGTTATAGACATTACCCACACTACATCCCACTAACTGTTAAATAGTAATTTTTTTTTTCTCTTTATTTTTTATTAAATACCAGAGAACTGCAGGTAATACTAGAGAATGTGTTGACAATGCCCCTCATTGTTACAAGGTAGTGGGCTTGGGCATTATGCACGTGATTGTCTGAATATGAAAACACTGGCCTTCGTACCTAATGACGCAGGCCGGATTTATGATACCGATGCAGAACCTGAATCAGATGAACCAGGTGATGAGTTGGTATATCTTGATCGTAGAGAGGCGTTGGTTATTCAGAGAGTCTTAAATGTCGATGTTTCAAAATCTATTGATGATAATTCGAGGCTTCGTAACAATATTTTTAGAGAAGTGTACTTCCAAGGGGAAAATTTGTGATATGATTATAGACGGGGGTAGTTGCGAGAATGTAGTTTCTACATATATGGTTGAGAAGTTAGGAATGAAGACAGAAGACCATCCTGAACCATACCAGTTAACTTGGTTAAAGAAAGGGAACACTGTTAGAGTCAGTAAACGTTGTCTTGTGCAGTTTTCTATTGGTAAGAGTTATAAAGATAAAGTGTGGTGTGAAGTTATACCAATGGATGCGGCTCACATTCTATTAGGGCGTCCTTGGCAATTTGATAGGAAAACAAAACATGACGGGTTCCAAAACACTTACAGCTTTAAGAAGGATGGTATGAACATTACTTTAGTTCCTTTTGATACTCGTTAGACACAAGCAGATGGTTCTAATTTGTTTATGAGAAAAACGCGATTTTGAGGGCCCAAACGCCCCGAAAGGCCTAAAACTGAGTGGGCTCACAGCTTTGCTGTGAGTCTTGACCATTGGGCCATTTTCGAGTGACCATGAGAATTTCAGCCCAATCCGCCATAGAAATTTGTTGCCGCATAATAAGCGCCAAGCGTATTTGCCACGTTGACTCGTTCATTGACCGAATCTGCATCATCCTCCCCTTCTTGAAAAAGACTCGACCCTAAGTCTAGCTCATCATCACTATCTCCTTTGTATAGCGACAAATCTGCAACATTAAAAGTGGCAGAAACATTATAATGACCAGGAAGCTCGATCTTATATGGTAGTTGTTGATTGATTTTTGAAGATGGCTCATTTTGTACCTTGTTCGAAAATGTTTGATGCTAGTCAAGTGGCGAGGTTGTATTTTGTAGAAATTGTGAAGTTGCATGGAGTTCCTAAAACTCTTACTTCTGATCGAGATGTCAAGTTTGTGAGTCATTTCTGGCATACTTTGTGGACTCGTTTGGGGTCTAAGTTACAGTTTAGTAGTTCCCATCATCCCTAAACTGATGGGCAGACTGAAGTTGTCAATTGGAGTTTAGGAAATCTTTTGCGCAGTTTAATTAGGGACAATACCAAACAGTGGGATCTTATTCTTCCATAAGCTGAATTCGCCTATAACAGGTCGGTTAATCACACCACAGGTAAGAGTCCTTTTGAAGTTGTGTATGGACGGAATCCGATTACTCCTCTGGATTTGGTCCATGTTCCAGCGGTGAGGTAGTTTAGTGAGGAAGGGGCTGACCAGTCTGAGCAGATTCAAGAGTTGCATCGGTCGGTTCAAGAACAGATTATTCGGCATAATAAACAATACACGGAACATACGGATAAGCATCGTAAACAGGTTTTATATCGGAGGGTGATCTAGTTTGGATTCATCTTTGTAAAGAGCGTTTTCCGGCTGGGGATTTTGGGAAGTTGAAATCGCGAGGAGATGGACCTTTCAGCGTTCTTAAAAAGATCAACGACAACGCATACAAGATCTAGCTTCCTGGTCATTATAATGTTTCTGCCACTTTTAATGTTGCAGATTTGTCGCCATACATAGGAGATAGTGATGATGAGCCAGACTCGGGGTCGAGTCTTTTTCAAGAATGGGAGGATGATGCAGATTCGGTCAATGAACGAGTCAACGTGGCAAATACGCTTGGCGCTTATTTTGCGGCAACAAATTTCTGTAGCGGATTGGGCTGAAATTCGCATGGTCACTCGAAAACGGCCCAACGGTCAAGACTTATAGCTTAGCTATAAGGCCTCTCAGTTTTAGGCCTTTCGGGGTGTTTGGGCTCTTAAAATTGCGTTTTTCTATTTTTAGGCTTTATTTTGGACAGAATCAATTATGTTTTGCATGGGATTTTGTTTCCTTTTTATTTAGAACTTATCCTCCTTTATAAGGACGATTTTAGGGTTGTCTCTAGGCAGCTTTTAAGAAACCTACGATTTATTAAATAAGAGAATTTCTCGTCTTGAGAATTTTGGATTAGTTCTCGTGTTTGTGTGGCTTGTTTTTATATTTGATCTGCATTATTAACTAGTTCCATACTAGTCTAACTTAACCTCGGCTAGCTATGCAATACTAGCTCCTTATTCTCCTTAATCCAAACACCATAAACTCAAACATGCTATACCATAGCACAATCATACACATAACACATATATATCAAAACTCAATATAATAACATGTTATAATCATTTTACTTACCTTGAATCCAAGCTAAGATCACCAAGAATATCATCATCATCAAAACCTATTTTTCACATAAAAAGCAATATCAATAACAAGGTTTATTCAACCCATAACTTACTCAATTTTTATCATTAATCATCATATGATCATATATTGATCATATGATGAAAAACCATAATTTATTTACACTTAATCTTCAATTAACCTTAACCTATATTATTAAATACCTCAATATAGGTTTTAGAACATCAATTACCTAAAACCCCTAAATTGGGTATATGAACCCTAACTCATAATTCATCAATGAACTTAATAGCTAGGATTACTTACTTGGAAAGGATCATTACTAGGGCTTAATACATTGATTGGAGCCTTAATTCATACACAATTGATCTTTTGGGATCACCTTGACCTTTCTCCTATTTTTCTTGGCTCGACACACACCAAGCACCAACATAACTATGGAATTGTGTAAAGAATTCCAGGGATTTGTATATTAGTTGGTGAAAGTTTGGCCTATTGACACAATAGGTCCTTTAAGTCCCTCTTCTTCCTATTTAGCCACAATAACTTATTTAACTCATTTACCACTTGTCAATTTTAGTCCCTTAATTCTATTCTTTTCATAATTGAGGCACATGATATTTTCTAAAACCATTTACATAATATTTATACTTATAGTTTGACTACCGGGTTGACTAACCAATAACATAACGTCTTCAAACTTATTTAAGTCATAGTCAAAATAATTCTATGGCATTATCAGAAATATTTATTTAAAAACCAGTTTCAAAGTGTTACAAATCTATCCCCCTTGTTTAGATTTCGTCCCCAAAATCTCTTCGTATAATACTAACCAAACTTGAATACATTTGACCACACATTTCATCTTAGCATTCTCAAATATGTACTCAACTAGTTGCATCAACCTATATGGTTTTACAACTCTAGCCATGCTATAACATCTCTAATTATCCTTAACCCGTTCTACTTCTCGCTCATTTGTATCACATTTACTCTCTTTCTAAGGACAAACATCAATTAGGTGACATTTACCATTTCTAATTCCATCATTTTAGTAACGTTTTCTCTATGTCATTACATTCCCATTCATTTCTTTTCTAAATTTTCATTAAGAACTACATGTCACTTGAGAATTTGCATTATCTTGACTTATCGTAAGTCAACGTTAGTTAATACTTTCATATTTACCATAGTCATCTTAACATTCCTTTTATCATTTCCATTATAACACTTTGCTTTCGTTACTTCGTTTTAGCTAATTTTCATCAAGGACTATATGTCACTTGAGAACATTCAATTACTTTGACTTCATAGATTCAATTTTAACTACTACTTTCACATTTCACATAATGGTGCTAATAATACTTAGTAATCATCATAATCATTACCCCATGCCATAAGTCATATTACAACCTTAATTCGAAATTATATCCTTCGACCTATACTCTTAACGTCTAAAACTTAGCTTTCTACTAAAGTCTCTACCAAAAGTCGCATTATAATTCTTATTTTGCCTATCTTATTTTCTAAAACGCATAACTAAGTTTGGACTCTCATTTTTTACTTCTTTAATCCTACTCATGCTATGCCGAGAACACATAAGCCCCCTCATTTATACTTCTTTATTTACATTGAGAAGCGTCCCACTCAATGCAAATAAGGTAATATAAACTTATGGTTCGGTGATTCATAATTTCTTTATTTAAATGAAGAGGCATCCCAATCCATTTAAATAAGGAGATTATGAATCATCCTACTTATACACTTCCGACATAGCACTCATACACGCTTAAGTCTTTATCACTTTCCATTAATCTCATGTCAACAACTCATTTATTTTCAATATCATTTTTTGTATCCTTGGATCCAATTTCATTAACTTTTTCCTGAAGGAAACTTGGCTCTCCCTGTAGGGATTCACCCATTATCCATACCATTGCGGTATCACCAACCTTGCGTTGGTCTTTACATTTCGTCATTTGGCTTTCTCCCCGTAGGGATTCGCCCATTATCCATACCCTTGCGGTATCATTAACATTCTTAGGCTATCCCGAAGGATACCATTACGTTTCACACTGGATCCAAGCTATGTTTAATTTATCGTTCTTTACCCTTTTCGTCATCTACATACCTTTCTAATCATATACTTTTTCATTTCTACTTTTATTACCTTATGCCATTCTACTTCACACTTTATCATCTTTCTTTATATTACACAAGATCCAAATGACACTTGTCGTTCTCATGTATTACATATTCATATACGTTTTCACATTTCATTTATTATTCTCTTGTCAATCCCAAGTGGGCGACTTATTTAATTTTATATACCAAAGCATCATTTTAGTTCGCTTAACATTTCGCGTGTAAAACCTTACATAGGTTATTCTTATAATATACTCATTTACTTCACTTTATTCATCAAATACATCTCTTTCATTTATTTACATGATTATAGTCATTCTTTATCCTTCGTTAGAGTACTTAGCATCATTTAAGATTTCTAGCGTAATTCTTCTTAAATATCATTCATTCATCACTTTTATCCGTATTCAACATTGCGATTAATTTATTATGTTTTCTATGTAACATTCCTCTTTACGTTTTAGACATACCTTTGCATATCATGCTTACTAGCATCTATTCTCATTTACTTGCCCCTATTCTCGTATTTTCATCATGATTCATTTAAAATGCAATCCTATGCATTTTACTTACCTCACACACTTCATAAACTTATACCATCATACATATCTTACATCACTTAGACATATAATTGCATAGCATAAACCTCACATTATATAAGCATACATTCCCGCATTTAACACTTACTTTCAATACATAATAATTTTCACGTAAGCAACTTTTTAATCAAAATTCAAACATTTATTCATTTACTTAGCTCATACTTCTCATATTATCGTGTCTAACCACATTCATATAATATTTAGACATGTAAGTAACTTTCATATACTTACATCACATAGATACATCAACATTCTCTATTAAAACTTTTCTAACAAGCATTTAACATTCTAATCACAAATAAAGTCATATAATCAATGTCCCAAGGCACATTGCATATTTAATATACATATAAGCATCATCATTCTATTTTCCGCAATCACTTAATCTACCTTAAAATTAAGGCACATACTTTTTGCACTACTTTACACTTACGGCCAACGCATCTACGAGTGGTCTAAGTTTAGGAAACCTATAGTGGAGACCTACTTCTCTTAGACCGAAGCTCTGATACCAAGTTGAAACACCCATTTCCCGACTCTAAAATTTGACCGAAAATTAAAAACTCTGCGCAACGCAAGACCGAGAATGACCTTGTGTCATTCCTAATAAATTGATCAAAATACATAACCATTTGACCCTTGAAAGTGTCATTAACATAAAATATAGCTTTCCAACGATATAAAGAACACATTCTAACTCCTTACAGTTTGATTTTTATGGCAAAAACAAATTCAAAAAATATGCCAAAATAAATCCAGCTGCCCGACATAAAATCCAGCCGCCCGGCTGGATGATTCTGGTCACCCTACTCATTTTTATGACACTTTTCCAAAAACTAACTTCCCAGACTCAAAATTACATGAAACTTTCTAGAATTCATCTATACATTAAAATACATCATTTTTGTAAACATTTACGGTCTAAATGACCCGTAAGCATATACTTTACGGGGTTAACAAACACCCGTTTTGACCCGTTTCACATAAAACACTTAAACAACATACATAACCATTATCCCATCATAAAGACCTGGACTTAAACACATTAACAAGACATTTACAAAGGGTTTTACGACACGTGGGGGTTCAACCTTGACTTGAGCTCGGTATCTAGTACTAAGCTCCTACGAACATCATCATCCATGTCTAATCCTTGCTTCTAAATCTTAACCTTTTACCAAATGCTTTACATTCACATTTAACCTACAAAACATTGCAACTTAACACGTAAGATTTCACTCAGTAAGTAAAACGAGTAATAACAAGGCATTATACTTCATTCATCCATATAAGCATCACATTCATTCAATTTCTAGTCCAAAGGACTAAATCATACCCTTGCTTATAATAAGTACTTAGACCATAAACTCTCACATAATAACACAAAACATCATTACTTTAACTATCTTTATAACAAATCACTTAGTATTCACATACCTTAACTAGTTATATACTAGTCTAACTTAACCTCGGCTAGCCATGCAATACTAGCTCCTTATTCTCCTTAATCCAAACATCATAAACTTAAACATGCTATACCATAGCACAATCATACACATAACATATAATAACCCATAATTTTCATCAATGTAATTATCCATCTATTATGTTTAATAGAACCATTTTTAAGAGAATATTTTTGTTTTATTCCATCGATGATGTAACGTAACTTAGACGAACCCCTTCTAACCTCTCAACACATCTCTAAGCTAGTCCCTAGCCTCTAATAGTCACACCTAGATAACCCTTGGCCCCCACTCTTCACAACTTGGCCACTACTCTACACATACTTGGTCACCACTCCTATTTCAACCCTATATATACACACATACATGTACACCTTTAAAACTCACCAACTAAGTTTCATACTACCTCAAAACTATGTTCTAGCCAAGCTAAGGAAGGAAAAGGAATGGTTTTAAGCTAGTAGAAACCAAGGAACAAGAGAAGAAAGGTTCTTGATTCATCTCTAAGTCATTTCGACCCATTCGAGTACTAGTAAGTCCTATCACTTGTTCTATAAGCTCTTGATGTGTTTTAGATCTTATATAAACTTTGTTTTAACCATGTGATCAAACAAAACCATGTTGGAAATCCTTAAACCAAACGAAACCCTAATCGAGCCCTAAATGACCCATTTTGGAAACCCTAAGTCCATGCGAACCCTAATAAGCTAGCTTAAGCTTATTCCTATCCTAATAAGCTCCTATCCATCTTTATGATTTTGTGAGAAAAGCTCTTGAACCCTAAACCTACACGTTTGGTTTTCCTAAACCAAACGCATGCTTAAAAACCCTAAAACCCCTTTTCGTAAATCCTATAAGCTAAAAGCCATAAGCTGAACTTATAAGCTATTCCTATAAGCTTCTTTATCACTTTTATAAGCTTTGAAACAAACCCCAAAAGCTCTAAGCTTTCGGGTTACAATTTCTAAACCAAACGCACCCTTTTTGAGTTTTCGAGCTAATAAGCTCATTTCATAAGCTTTAAGCTTATAAAACCAACTTATTTTAGCTTATTGTGATAAGCTTTATGCTGCAAAATGATTTAGAGATTAAAAATACAAAGTATATGGAATTTGGACTAGAAACGTAAATCATTTTATGCATGAGGGGTATATATTGTAAATTTTGAAACTATTAAACTTTCGGGCCAAAAATGTAATTATCCTAAACTTAAAACCACAAGGACCTGTTTTGCCAACTTTCTAAAATAAGGGTTAAATGTTTTAAAATTATTTATAAAGGGTTTAAATTGTAAAATATATATACCAAGGGTATATATTGTCATTTTCAAATTATTAAGGGTATAAAATGTAATATTTTTACATTTAATAATAAAAATACATTTAAACATTATAAGACTCGGTTTTATTAAAAACCCAACACATTTATATTTTTGCACAAAAAGATCAATTTTATTCCTTAGTCTCATCCTAACTTCTCGCTTGTTCTTCTCGCGCGTGAGCACGATGCACCCTCTACCCAGTTATATCCATAGCACTCACCTAGTCTATCTACCACTTGCGATACTCACTCTATCGAGTCTTCCGTTAGCTCACACACACTCGCATCCCTCCCCGTTCCCTAAAAAGAACAACCCTCCTAAAACATCACTCCTTATCTACTAAATGCTCGTATGAAAGAATTCTCACATTCCAACATCGGCTCTATATAGCATCTACACAACAAGCTTTGATCACCCCTATGTCTTTATCTTAGACTGCTTCACTGTGATTCCGAATTAGCAGCTTCTACTCTCGAGCAGACCACAACGATCTCTCTGATCCAGCTTTCTCTGATCCGTAGCTCACAGCACACTCTCATGACGGCTCAACTCTCATTCACGCAACGATATTAACTCCATCATTTTTAATCACGTCTGATCAACTTGCTATAGAATCACAGAGTATAACTAGAGTCATGAGTCGTAAGTTATGAAACCTTGAGCTAGCTGGGAGATAGACACGTACATACTCGAGGATATGTTAAATATCATATGTTATAGAAAATGATTTGGTAGGTTTCACACATTTGTACTGGAGGTATAAGATTACTCATCGATCACAGTTGTTGGACTTCTCTCAACTGATAGAGTTAATATCAGAGACATCGAGGTTGATTATGTGTATATACACTAGCACGGCACATCTATCGGTCTTGGGCTACATTCGTGTTACCACATACTTTGAATACAATATTCGACTGTTGTTCAAAGTATCATGGGGAATGACAGTCAGTTTGAGGCTACGGGAGACGACGAGAGATTAGATGTGGAGTGTCACAGTACAGAGATAGTTATATTCACACGCGGTGTGATGTGCAATTGATCACTTTAGAAGATCACGTATGGACTTTGTACTACTGCTCATTACTCGTCATTAACACGATAGACTCAAAGAGTTATATTTTACTTCTACTCTTATTGGACACAGATACATACTAGTTATGAAGTTCTACCGTACGTAGCGTTAGTGTGCCGCGTGTTTTTGTCCACACTTTCGGTGTGAGATAGAGAAACTGTGAGGGGAACGAGTTGATCTAGTACTATCTTGCAACAATCTTGGTTGATGAGTTAGGAGTTGCGATATCACAGGCTCAGGAACGAGCTATAGCTCATCAACTATAGATGGATTGTGACACTCCATCAGAAGACACGCATATGCGCTGTGTGATATGGGAGTGAGAGATTTGAGACTATAGGACAGTGATTCATGAGTAGAGTACACATAATGAGTCTCAAACTATATATGTGTGAGTGCAACACGCTAGGAACTACGGTCTCATTTATAAATTTGATGTTTTAAAGTTTTAAAATGGGATATTGATTAGAGTGTTTGATGTCTGAGTTCACTCAGGACAGGACTTATAGTTGTCAGTGTAGCTATGATGCGCGAGATGAGTCATGGCACTGATATGACTAGGCGACACACACTCTTGGGTATGTTCAAGACAGGGGTTTAATTAGACATAGAAACTCACGAGTTAGGGCGCAGCACAGGAGTGTGTGTGAATTAAAAAAGTGATATTATTAGGAAGTGGGGGTTTAATTTAATAAAGGGGGGTTAGTGATTAGTGTTTGAGATTGTATTTTGAGTGTTGAGTGTATTTAGTTAGTTGTGGTGTGAGTGGAGTGGTTTTGAGGGTGAGGATTTGGTGGGGTGTGTTTTGTATTTGGTTTTTTGTGGGGGGGTAGTTTTTAGTATTTGAGGGGGGGTTGGATGGTGGGGTTGATTGGGTTAAGGGGGTTAGGTGTGGTTTAGTGAGGGAATTTTGGTTTTGTAGTTTTGGGGTTGATTAATGGAAGGTGGGGAATGAAGATGGGTGGAATGGGGTTTTGGGGTTTGGTGGTTTTTTGTGATTGTTGGGTGGTCTTGTGTTTTGTTGTGTGAAGTGGGTTTTGTGGGGGATGGGGGGTTGGAGTTATGGTGTTTTGGGTTGTGGGTTTGTTTTGTTGGTTTTTGTGTGGGTTTTTTATGGTTTTGTCAGATGGAGTTGTTTAAGTATATTGGTGAGGTATGATGATGTAGTGATGTATATGTGTTTTGGTTGTGTGGGTTATGTGGTTTATTTTTGTTTATAAATGGTGATGTGTGTATTGATTAGGTTTTTTATTTGTTGATTTGTTTTAGTGTTTAGATGATCGTTATGTTGGTTGGGATTGGGTGGGGGAAGGGATGTGGGGGTTTAGGTTTGTGGTGGTGATGGTTGAGGTGTGATTGTGTGAAGTTGATAAGTTTATGGGTATTGATTATTGTACTAGTGGTTTTTGATTTGAAAGTTATGGTTATTTGTATTATATGTCATTTTCTTCTTAAATGTGTGTAGGGTTTAGGGTGGTTTGTGTGGGGGGGTTTTGTGTTTATTGAGTTAGTAGTAATGTGATGTGTGAAGAATGGTTGCGTGACGAAGCTGTTTACTCCTGATTTTACTTTGCAATCAATCAGATTTACCTGTTAAGTGTGGTCATAGTCCCACCTTTATATGTTTTTTTTTCCAAACCCTGTGGGGTGGATACTGCTATAAAAACCATAAATACAAGTATTTTTTCCAACTGTATCTATCCTGAATATTATTGCCTAGAGTTTACCATCTACTGCCAATATCATTTAAATCATGAGACCATTAATCACTTTTCGAGTGAGAAGCGGATATTGAGTGTGATAGAGATGTTATCGGGATTGATGAATCCCATTTGTGTTTACCTGTACATGAGGTAATCAAACGCACTATATTTGAGAATAATAGGTAACTTTGGCAAGTTACCTTTCCAAGAGGACATTTGTTCCTCAATAATGTCAGTGAGGTGATTTCCATGTTAACGTTTGAGTTCATGAGCTTAGGGCAATAATATTGTTTTCCATGATAATTGTAATTGTACAATTATTACCACTTATGATGACTTGTATTCAACCATTTCATTACAAACCTATGAATTTCACTCAACCTTTGTGTTGACCTTTTTAGCATGTTTATCTCAGGTAACTAAGCAGTTTAAGACACGAAGTGGCATGGACTTAAAGACGTCCAAACTTGTTATCATTCAACCTTTATGTTTTAAATGTATTTTGGGACCTCCTTTTGTAAATCTCTGATATGATATTGAATGATAACTTAATTTTCTAAAACGTCTCTTTTGAGTCATTTTCTATGATTATGAATGTTGATTCATGAAGTAATACCCCAATTTAGCTTCCGCTGCTATATGAATTATTGGGGTGTTACAGATTGGTATCAAGAGCCGCGGTTATAGAGAACAAGGTTAAAACCTAAACTATAACTTTTTTCTATCCAAGAAAGTCCTTCATGCCACTACATTTCCTGAATAGTTTGTAAAGATACATAACTATTAAGTAAATATAAATAACTTATGTTATTTACCACTGGGTTGTTACAGAATTATGTCTTCATCCACCCACCCTATTATTATCCTATCTGATTCCAATGTTGAGGATGCTTTTTCCTCTACAAATACTCCTGACTATACCCCAGATTCACCGGACTATTCCCCAGCTTCACCGAGAAACACCTCTTCTGACTCTTCAGAGGATTTATCTAAAGATCTTTTAGCCTCGCTAACCATCTCACCTTTCTACGATGATCCGTATATGAAAGTTATGCAAGCATATAATGGTACTAGTAATGAATCACCTATTCCACCGCCACGAGCTCTTATTGCTCCACCAACTGTTTTGCCTCCATCTCCAGTGTTACCATCATCACCACTATTTAATCCTTAAGATTTCTTTCTTCCCGAGGAGATTTTGCCACCTCAGAAACGAGCCCGTTTTCTATCATCCTTCTCTACTGATTTTTCTGCCCCACCTCATGTATTTGAGATTGGAGAGAGTTCTCATAAGACGCATCTAGAGCGCCATGAGGAACAGATCGAGACTATTTTGAATCACTTAGATGAGCTCCCTCTTGAGCGCATTGAGCACATGGAAGATAAGATAGAAGGTCTTGGTAATGGTTGAGTAATCATACAACGAGATTTTGACCAACTAGAAACCGAACTTCAAGAAGCCCTTACCAGATTTCTGGATTTCAGAGAGAGCAAATAAGGCATGACGATGAGATTGTTCTTGCTCGCGTTAGGATTTCTACTCTAGAGATGCTTATTGAGGATATCCAGATTCGCCACCGATTAGATAGTGTATAAAAATGACAGCTACTTTCTAAAATATAGCTTGCTGATCTGATTTTCAACAGCGATTTTGGACACTTTCGAGTCCGTTTCGGCCTTCCGGCGAAACACGAAAGTTGTCCGGAATGACGTTTTCTATAAAATCTCTTTTTGGTCAAAGTCACGAAAACGTGATATAGCGAGTCAAAACCGATGGTCAAACTGCTGCGTTTTTATTAAAAATACAAGTTACAGCAGATTCTTGCAGGGGCATTTTCGTCATTTTTTGTCGCGTTTCGGGTCTCGGCTAAAACTAAAAAGTTGTCCGGAATATCGTTTCGCATAAATTCTCTTTTTACTCCGAATCGTGAAAATGTGATTTAGAGGGTCGTTTGGCACGAGTCAGATTTGGGTAAAAATAAATATAAGTATAAAAGTCAAATGTTGACTTTTAAAGTCAACGGGTCATATAAAACTTATATAATTTTTAACTAAGTACATAGATATAAATAAAATGATAAGTATTAAAAATATACTTAGATATTTAAACTTACCAAAGATGGTAACAATCTGAAAATAGTAACTTTCTAAAAATAGAAAGTTATCGAAAATGTAACGTTTTCAATTAAAGTCACGTAAGATAAAACGTGAGGGACAATTATAACTCAATGTTGTGGGGGGTTTTGGGATCTAAGGCGCAAGTGGATTTCTCATCACATGTATGAATGTATATATATATATATATATATATATATATAATATTTTATATATAATATATATATATATATATAATATTTTATTTATTTATATACCATAATATATGATTTGTTGATACGTTAATTACACATCGTGTACTTATAATTTTAGTATAGTCAAGATCGAGCGACCATAAATTATTGGTCCGTGATTCGTGTTCAACTTTGATTTTCCTTGTGAATTGTTTTCTGGTTGGTTATTTGATTTCGCTTCGGACCGAAGGTGAGTTCCATTAGTCTTCGCTTTTAAAGTTTCAATGTTTTTACCTCCGCGAGGGGGATATATTGCCTTGTTTTGTGAAACCTCGAACGCCAGAAAGGTTTTGATACATGAATCTGAATTTCCTTACTACTGAGTATATGCCTTTTTATGTGTGACTGTTAGTTACCATGTGTTGGTAAGCGCTAATGCATTAAATAGATCTATTGGGTTTGACAACCCTGTCCGGGGTGTGAAATCCGTTATGGGACCGGCAAAATAAACATTTTGTGGTTAGTATTAGGAGAAGTGACATACTTCTCGGACATAATTTCGTCCTACGGGTTGAATGTGTTAAGTTTCGGTACACGGGCTCTTTAGTTGGAAATCACTATTTTTATAACGTAACTTACGAGCCAACGTTATACATTTTATGGAACCCAAAATATGCGTTCTATGTGTTAATTGTAAACTCAATGAATTCACTCAACGTTTTGTTGACTTTTTAAGCATGTATCTCTGGTTAATTGCTGTTTATGGCTGGATGGGAACGGATGACGCGGTATCAAGGATGGTGTTCGGTGGAAGTTGTGTCATTAAATACACAAGTGTTTTAGAAATCTAAGTCGTGTTGTGACGTTTTAGAAATAATTTTCTCCTATGGATGGTTATATTAGGGAATCTATGTAACTCTAGATCTTTCTTATATTGAAATAATGTTTGTGTTATAAATATCTTTGAACAACGCGCGCTTCGGGACTCGTGTTGCATGTATTATGAAGTCGCACCCAAAATGTTATGATTTCCGCCTGGCGTATCGTGGGGGTGTTACAGGAGTGGCTACCAGAGCACGTGTTGTAGTGAACTAAGTTCGTTTTACAAAATTGGACTACGCATATGTTTTCGGAAAATTTTCACGAGTCCTTCATCGTTGTCCGATATCCGCGCGCGCATCGTTCTCGATCCTTAGAAGCCTTATGTGGTATATTTGATTGCATATTATGTGCATAACAAGTGGATGACACTTGGTACAAGTAATAATTATATGTATTATATATATATATATATATATATATATATATATATATATATATATATATATATATATATATATATATATAATATACGGCATGCCGTTTGTTGGTTGACGATTATATATATCTTGATATTCGCTTCTTGCGAAGAGTTTAATTTCTTTAAACATCTCGATGCGATGTGATAAAATTATTTTGATACATGATAAAAACATCGTTGCTATATGACTACCTTCGAAACTTTTTCGTAACTTTACTTTTTATCTTTTGATGATGTTGATTCATCGTAGTTTGTCGATCTCATGGGGTGATTTATTGTTCGACTCCGAGTTTGAATACTCTTCTTATTGATTTTGAATCGCATATGTTGTTTCGTAATTTATCGTTTTGAGATTTTCTGGTTGATGGGAGTGCGACATTTATATGTCATCCCATAACCCTTCATTGTTTTGGAAAACGACTATTAACTTATTTTCGCGTAACGTGTCGTTTGGAAACGGCTATTTTTGGAACTTTCGAATAAAATAAAGTTGTGAGATTGTGCTTGATTCTGTTCGGGTATTTGATCGACCTTACTTAGTAAGTCTTGAAACGTTCGGGTCTGGAAACCCATGAGTTGATGTGTTCGAAAGAGTGTTAAGTCATTGGGTATGGCTTTTGTTATTGTGCTGTTGAAGGAATTAAATGGTAAATTGTTTGATTTTATTTTGAAATGGATTGTACGAAGTTGTACTCCAGCTAGGTTGTGGGATTGATTTGTGTTTTATTTTTGGTCTTATGGCACCTGTAAATCACAATAAGGGATCCTGTTTGTGGGCATATGTCTTAAGGTACCCGTGTTCTTTGGATAGGGTCATATCTACTCCGGATGAGTGAGATATCGTTTCGTTTTACTTATAACTTGTCAAATTGGGTATAGAGTGGAAAAAGGAGTATAACTCCATATTTTTGTAATAACTTTTCAAAAGAAAACTTAGGTATCTGTAGAAGGATCTTAGGACTATCACCTCCAATTGGTTTCACATCCAAAGCATCTATAAATTTTAAATTACGCTCATTTTCGTAAACTACAAAAATTTGTCAAACTTTCTTTGAGGATTGCTTTGGGATAGTAGCTTGTTGGGTATGTTTTAAAATATTTTGGTATATGGAGACCTGGAAACTTAGACTAGGAGGTAGAGAAACCTCTTAGGTACATGTGGGAATTCGGATGGAGTCATATCGACTCCCGACGAATGAGATATTGCCGAAATGGCAAAGCTAGTCAAAACTTTAGACCAAAATTTGAATTAGTAATAAGTTCAAAAACTTATATAGCAACACCTAAATATGTAAAACTATAAGTTCTAGATATTGAACCAACTTAGACTTGAGCGGTCGTTTCGGCTTTTGCCGACGCACGGTTTAGGAGATACAGTCATATTAGCGAGCGATAAAATTTTGGAAAAGGTAGCCTTGATAAAATAGGGGCAAAATGGTAATTTCACCTTGGGTTCAAAACTTTATGGGCAGTGGGCACTATGTTTTTGGAAATTTGACTCGAAATTCTTTCCGTAGACAAAAACCTCACACTTTTATCGTCCACATACTAGTAAGTAGGAGGACATCAGATTTTGTTGTATTGGATTGTGGTTGTATGTGTTGCTGCTGAGATTTTTATCTTATCACCGGCGTTAGGTGATTGCGCAGTTCTTTTAGCTATTACTTTTTGGTTTAGAATCTAGGGGCAGTTCGCATGCATATGTAGTTTATGATTTTTTGAGAACTTAGAAACCGTTTCTACGGCTGGGATGTTCTGGCTTGAACAGCTCAAATGATGTATCCCTTTTTGAGGAAAATTGGTATGTATGTACGTTATTTTCGGCGTTGTTATTACGATTGTTGTAATTGTTCTTGGTTATGAGTTATGAGGAGGTGTCATTGTATAGGTTGTACTATGAGTGAAGCCTGGAGGTTGTGGTTACCCCTGAGTCACTTGGCTTGTATGAGATTGATTTGACCCCAAGTGGGGAATGATTCCCTAGTTTGGTGGATTCCTACGCAAATGTATGATTACGTGCTGCATTAAACTTGGCGTGTGTATTATTTTTTAAACTTGTTGTGACCGTTAACCAAACTGTATTTAATGATGTTTTGTAAATTGGTAATTTTAAAAGTGTGTAAATTGCAATAACGAATTTATGTGTTGGACAAATGTCGTTTCGCGAATTGCACTAATTTTGTGTGTAAACTGTTTGTGTAAACAATGGAAAAATGTGTTATCAAATTTCATAAACTGACCCTGTGGTGTCAAACAAATCTTCTTTTATAAAAAAAAATTATAAAAATAAAAATATTCTTTTTACATAATGTGTATGAAATAAATTTCTTTTTTTTATAAGAATTGGAAGGTCTTTCTGGTGCTATCTTTTTTTCTTTCTTGAAACTAAATTAGATTTGTACTCTTGTTAAAAAATATGTTCTTGGGAATTAATTTACGCGTGGTCAGCTACAGTTAGCGTATGATAAAATGTAGTTTTGCCGAGGTAAGGGACATGTTGTCAGATTTGGTCCTCATTTATGAATAAACCTGGATCCAACTTATGCATATAATTTTTAGTAGAACCACGCATATGTTGGCTAATTCGGTCACCCTTAAACGGAGATAAATGTTTGGGTCAAGCTTCCGGAAAGAGAAAATATTTTTACCCTACTACGGATTCTTATGCAAGTAACATAATTCGCTTATGACTGCATGGAAGAGAGTTTCATGTGAGTACATGTATGACTCCGAGTCATTCCGTAGCGGAAATACCTCGGTATTTGTTCGGAACGAGGTAGTCTAGAAAGGAGTAATGTTGTAGTTCGTGTATCTAGGAGCCGGTTGATTGTTGAGGTCGGTGTGATAGTAAGCAATGATAGATTTTAGTATCTAAGGGTGTGACACCTGATTCGACACTGAGAGGAATCTTCTGGGAGAATGTAAAAGATTCTAAGGGTGGGTGGAAGATGAGATGGTTAGGACCGAGGTTGAAAGTGAGAATGGAAGAGCTTCTCATACATTAGATGCATGTGCCTTAAATATATTCGACTGATGGCTCGTGAGAAGACTTCTTTACCCGAAATGGAGTGTTTACGTTGAGTAGTATAGTCGTAAGTATACCTGAGGACGTCAAGGATTTTAATGAGACACTATACGATACTTGACCTACTGTTAAGTGTAGTGGCCCTTACTCCGGGACATGACGACCCAAGGGCGTAAAGAGGGGCGAATTGATTGAAATTCTAGCTAAATGGTAACGTCTGTTTCTATTACTGGAGGAACAACCAAAATAGCCAACGTCTTAAGTCGAGCGGTATTAAATTAGTAGTGTGAGTATTTCGACTTGATGATTTAATTCATCAATGATGCTACGCGATGAGAAGGGACCAAACCAACGATGTTAGTCGCCATGAGGAAACGTTGAAATTTTTGAATTTTCGTCGGATGAGCAATAAGTCTATGATGCTCATTGTTTTCAAAATTGACTTTGATTTGTCATCTGACATTATGTGTTGTAGCAGGATTGTCGCCGCCGAATTATATAGGATAGGTGCTATATGTGCTATGTGCTTTAAATGGTAGTGAGCGTTTACTTTACTTTTACGTGGCCAGTGATGCGGTTTAGGATGTAAGCGAATGGGTGCAATCGCCCAAGTGAAAATTTAGGAAGTAATTAGGTGGGTGGTCATCGCCGAAAGTCTTTTTGACGATTGTGGCTTGAAGTACCTATGAGAGTGAGTGTAGACCAATTAGAATTAGCCGTTTTTATGTTGGAATTATCATCGAGGTGGCTTGAATTTGTGGCAAGCTCGGTACGATGAGGAAAATGTGACCATAGGGGTATAAACCTAAGTGTTAGAATGAATAATTATGCCAAAAGCTTCAAAGGGAAGCGAATACGATATGTGATAATAATCGCCAATGCTTGGTTGAAAGCGGCGTGATGAATGCCTTAATATGAGGCCAATTCATCGAGTCATAATGTAAAAGATGGCGAGCGTACAATAGGTACTTATGTGATTATGTAGGCATGTGTAACTATATCGTAAGATGATTAGGAGATCTAATGTATTTCGAATTATTTTTCGCAACCAGTGAGGCATTATTGAACGAGACCGGAAGGGCGACATGTGTATTTTGGTTTTGAATAATGATGAGTATTTTAATTTGGATAATGATATAATTATATATATATCGAATTTGATTATTGACGTCTATCTTGGTTTTAGTTAGCGACGTATGTTTTGGATTTTTGGTAACGAAGCATATTCTCGGTTTTGAATATTGGTATAATTCCGTATTTAAGTGCGACATATACTTTGATTTTAATTCACGACGTGAGTTTCAGCCTTGGTTTTGATAAGCGAGGTGCGCTTGGTTTTGTTGTTTATATGATCCCCAACTAAGTTTGGATCGATCCTCCATTTTAGAAAATTTCTCAGGAGACCGACGTAATAATTATTTTAATCGGATATATTCCGTGTCGTATATTGTCCCTTATGAAGAACGCGACTATAAAAGTTAGAACGACGTGATTTGGTTTTGTCGAATATATTTTCGCGACTTGTTTTTTCCTCTTTTGATAAGAGCTACTATTATTTTGTTTTGATTTTGTGGGTATAATTTACCGCTTGTTTTGTTGACTTTCCATCCGGAATAGTCGGAGCGAATATTGTATCGCATATTTATTTTGAAGGAACGTAGGAGTCTGCGTGATGACGAGAAGCCATCATGCCACGAACAAATGATGAGACGAGTAAGAAGGACCGAGCACCGAGTCGACGCTCCTTTAAGGTGGGTGGAACGTAACAACCCGAGTTTCACGACGCATATGACGATTGCGAATTCGACGTCATAATTATTATTTTATAAATTCGTGTGAGCGAACGTCGACATTTAAATTTTTATTTGTCGTAAATAATTATTTTCGTATTTTATTACGAACGAAAATTTAAAAATATTTATTTTTGATGTTTCGCGAGTCGACGTTTGACCGCATGTTCGTTAAACGTTTTAAGCAAAGTAAAAATTTTTGACGCATCTCGTTATTATTTTTAAGATCGAAAATTTATTATTTTTATGAATGTCGGCATTTTTATCCTTGTCTTGAGCCGGGTTCGTGTTTTAAAATGTACACATTTTATTAAATATTTTAAACCAAGAAAAATGTAACGGAAAATAAAAATGGTCTCGGTAGTGTAATCCCGAGCCACGGTTGTCGGGTTATATTTTAGTAAAAGTTGGCGTGTCAAAAATCTAAAAATAGAATAGAGGGGAGGACCATTCTTGCTAAATAGCTAAAAGTACAAGCATATATATATATATATGTGTTTACTTCCATTATTTCATAATAAACACACACATCCTCCTCCTCGTCCCTCTTCGCCGGTTGCCACCACTCCACCAGCACCGGAAAAGTTTTCCGGTCATCAAAAACCGCCGTGTCGCCGGAAAAAGTCACATGCACAATGATCAACTTATATTTTCCGAATCCTGTCTTCATTTCCTACACATCTACGCAATAAAATAACACATGCAATGAGTATTTTTGGAGTTAGAATCCGGGTTAGTTTCAAACAATTTCATTTAAAAGGGATGTTTAAAATAGCTAGATAAACATTATTTGAAGCTCGGTTTAAATGGGAAAAGTCAGGTTTGGATGTTTGGGGTTGGTTCGAGTTCGGCAAGACACAAAAGGGAACGAGTGGAGTTTCATTCTTGTCCGATCTTGCTTATTATAGCTTTGTAAGTATTTTTAATACTTGTGTTATTTTTGTTTTTGCGATTTAATCGATTTAGAATTATTGGGTGTGATGAAACCCGATTGTACTTGCGCCAAATAGGCTAGATGATGATATTGGGTGATTGAGAAAATGATTTGATAGTGTTTTGTAACATGTAAATTCAGACAGAAAGTTTGGCACGCAAAACGAGGGTCGAGATTTTAGGAAATCTAATTTTTAGGCTTGAGAATATGATAAAGCTTTCCGAGACGATCGTTATGATATAAGGTAGAGCTTCTAACTCCTAATAACGAAGAAGTTATGGCCGATCGAACGCAAGGGGGATATATATATGTGTTTACTTCCATATATTGCTTTTAAAGTTTTCAATGTTTTTAACTTCGCGAGGGGGATATATTGCTTATTTTGTGAAATCGAACGCAAACTGTTTTGATACTTGAATATGATTCCTTCACTACTGAGCATATGCCTTGTTGTTGTGTGACTGTTAGTTACCATGTGTTGGTAAGCGCTAATGCATTAAATAGATCTACTGAGTTTGACAACCCTGTTCGGGGTTTGAATCCGTTGGGACCACCCTGTCAAACAGACATTTTGTGGTTAGTATTAGGAGAAGTGGCATATTTCTTGGACATAATTTCATCCTACGGGATGAATGTGTTACGTTTCGGTACACGAGCTCTTTAGTTGGAAATTACTATTATTATAACTTGACTTACGAGCCAACGTTATACGTTTTGTGGAACCCAAAATATGCGTTCTATGTGTTAATTGTAAACTCTATGAATTCACTCAACGTTTTGTTGAATTTTTAAGCATGTATCTCAGGTTAATTACTGTTGATGGCTGGACGGGATGGAACGCGGATATCAAGGACGGTGTCTCGATGAAGTTGTGTCATAAACTAAACAAGTGTTTTAGAAATCAAGTCGTGTTGTGACTTTTAGAAATAATTTCTATGATGGTATTGGGGCTTATGTAACTCTAATCATTATTATAAATGAAATAAAGTTTGTTTTATAAACGTATCTTTGAACGTTTACTGGGACTCGTGCGCATGTATTATGAAGTAGCACCCCAAATGTTGTATTCCGCTGCGTATCGTAGTTTGGGGGTGTTACAGGTAATGAGTGTGATTTTCCCTTTCCCCCATATGTTATAATTCATTATACACCCGAGTGAAAGAGAGAATCCCAAACACTTATGTGAGGTGCTAGTATATACTTTCCGTGCTTTTAATTACGAGGTCTAAAAGGTTGTGTTGTAGAATATTTTTAAATATTCGGTAAAATGACCCCTCATACTGTTATTGTCTAGATAAAAAAGCCCATTTTCTTGAGGACAAGCAAATCCCAAGTGTAGGGGTATTTGATGAGGTATCATTTTATACACTTTTTTGGGGTCGTTTAACCCCCAAAATCATGTGTTTATGCCCAAAATAGGTACTTAATCATTCCTTTTCAGGTATTTCTCATTTGGAAGACATTTGGATGAATTACATGTGACTTGGGCTCATTTGGAGAAGAAACGGATGAGATTACAAACCAACACCAAGACTCTTGAAGATTTGTGCTCACAGAGCCTGGAGACAGCGTCACAAGTCATACACGACGTCGTCACAACTCATCAAGTGACGGCGTCACATATTTCAAGATGGCTCGTCCGCACCGACTCAAACGCAGATCTAACAGGTTCTTTTTATACGGCGTCAACGATTAAACGCACCCGTCGTGTCTCCCGATTTTCTTATATATACAAACCCGAATTTAGGGTTTTGAGTGTGTAACTTTAGAATAAAAAGAGGTACGAACCCTAGTTCGTTTAGCAGCTGTAGGAGACAATTTTAGGGCTTAAAAACCCTATTGTACCTCTTCCAATTCATGTTAATCAAGTAAGTTTAACTTAATCATTCAATATGTCTATGTGTTTGTGTGATCTATTGTTCTTCTTCTTCATCTTTAAAAATGCTTGGCTTAAACCTATTGATTGTGTTTATTATGAATTGTATGAAACTTAGAATGTAGTATCTAAAGTGATGTTGCTGTCTTGTGATTCGGATGAGCACTTAGGTCTTAGAAAACCAGCATTCCTGTCTATAATCGCTGTTGATAGTACTAGGAAACGTGATGTGAGAAAAGGATACCATTGGTAACAGTCTTCATACCATAACCTTGCCCCCTAATATGGTTGATCCACTTTTAATGTATTTTACATGCACTTAGTAAACTCCTAGGGGCCATGTAATAGTCTTCATACTACCTTGCATGTGCGTTGCTCTAGCGGGATACTAAGTAGACGACGGGTTCATGTAATTCGTTCATGCTTTAGGAAATAGTTACACAGATCATTACAAGGGTGACAAGGCAACAACACTAGGAGAAGCAATCTAGGGAGTAATACATGATTAAATAGACACAATCTTTTATCTTATTGTTATCACCATTAGTTTAGATTATTATTTAGTTTAATAGCTAAAACCAAACAACTCTCTCAAATTATATGATTTACTTGCTTTCCATAAAATACAAAAATACAAAAATAATCTTCCCTCAACCTCTAGAATTCTATTAGACCGTGATCAAGCCTTCCCAACCTCTTCCTCGAGTGAAGGATAAACAACCCCGAGTCTTACCCATACTACACTACAACAATTAGGTGCACTGCCTAGGGAGTTGTAAAACTTCTCGTGTAGAAGTCATATGACAACCTCACATCAGAAGTCCGGGTTATGCACTGAAATGTACATAAGTGACGAGGTGTCATTTTATACACTTTTTCGGGGACATTTAACCTCCTAAATCATGCAAATATCTCTAAAAAACATGCTTAATCATTTCTTTTTATGTTTTTAGCACTTGGATGCCATTTGGAAGAAATACACATGACTTGGGCTCATTTGTGGAAGAAACGGATAAGATTACAACTCTGCACCAAAATCGTTAAAGAATAGGGCTTATAGTAGCTGGAGACGGCGTCAGGAATTCTTGTGACGCCGTCAGGATTGCAAAGTGACGGTGTCAAGAAAATTAAGACGGCGTCAGAACGTAACCGACTTAAAGAAGCCCTAGAATATTTGGCGAAGCGACGACGTCAGGATTATAAAGCGACACCGTTAGGATACAAACTCTTTTTTTAGGGTTTTAAGTGTGGAACTCAGGAGTCATTATTAGAGTACGATTTGTAGCAGCTTTTAGGTCATTTTTAGGGTTCTCAAACCCTCTTGTAACCACCTATTACTCCATGTTTTAATCAGGTGAAGTAGTTTATCCTTTAATCTTTCAATATGTCTTATTGTTTGATTAATCTTTGTTCTTCGCTTTTCTTTAACATGCTAGGCTAGATCTTATAGTGTTTGCTTATGATTGCATGTGAATTAGTTTGTTGATCCTTTTTATATTGATTCTTGTTTATGGATGTGCGCGTTAGGCTTTAGAAAACTAGCCATAAAATATTACATTGGCATAGACGTCTAGGGAAACGTAATTGAGTAGAAAGGATTCCATCGGTAACAGTCTTCATACTACCTTATCCATCTATGGATGATCACCTCTAAAATATTTTAATGCATGTAATGTACTCTTAGGGGCCTTGTAATAGTCTTCATACTACCTTATCCATCTATGGATGATCACCTCTAAAATATTTTAATGCATGTAATGTACTCTTAGGGGCCTTGTTATAGTCTTCATACTACCTTACTTGTGCGTTGCCTAACGGAATATTACGTAGACGACGGGTTTGTGTAATTCGTTCATGACTTAGGAAATATTTACACATCGCATCACAAGGGTGAAGGGTAATAGAATTAGGAGAAGCAAACTAAGGATCATGAATGATTAAGTAAACACATTTATTTACCTATCGAGTTTTCCACAGTAGTTTAGATTTAATTTTATTTTAATTAGCTTAAAACCAAACCTCTCTCAAAACATGAATTTTACTTGCTTTCTAAAAATATAAAAATACAAAAAATAATCTTTTCCTAACCCTTAGACCTTAGTGACATTCGATTCGAGCCTACCCAAACTATTCCCCCAGAGAATGATAACAATCCCCAAGTCTTGCCTATACTACACTACAATGATTAGGTACACTGCCTAGGGGAATGTAAAACTTTGGTTGTACAATCTAACCGCCCATCAAGTTTTTGGCGCCATTGCCGGGGAATAGTCAGGTTTCGAATATAATTTAGCTTAGGTCTACTCGCTTAATTCCTATCGAGTGAGATTTTAATTTTTTTGTCAATTGGCTTTCTTGTACTCTATCTTTTCTTTGTTCCATTTGTTTTGTAAAACTCTTTTTGTTGACCACCATGGGAGACGAAAATCCTATCTGTACCTTAGAAGATTACTCCAGACCAAGCCACGAGGGCTATCGAAACACCATTGAACTCCCTCATAGGAACAATGTGGTGCCTCTACGATCCGACACCATCCAGTTAGTGCAAAGCGGATGCTCATTCCATGGACGTCAGTCCGAGGATCCAAATCAACATCTTAAGGATTTTCTAAATCTTGTGGACTCACTTGACCTTAATGTTGAAAATAGGGAAAGGACGCGCCTGCGTTTATTTTAATTTTCCCTTCGCGATTAAGCTAGCAATTGGCTTAAACGTTTGCACACGGGATCCATCTTCAATTAGGAGGATCTTACTACTTGTTTCCTTGCTCAATTCTTTCCACCAGCATGGACTGCTAAACTACGAAATGACATCTTGATGTTCCAACAACATCAAGGTGAATCTTTCTCTGAAGCATGAACTCATTTCAGGGACTTACTCCAAAAGCCCCCCCACTATGGCATCGATCTTTGGCTCCAAGTCCAAATCTTCTATGACTATGTAAATCCCGCCACAAGGCGAACCATTAACCAATCGACCGGAGGCAAGCTTCATGACAAGAACACCAAAGAATCCTGGGCACTATTAGAGGACCTTGCCCTCTATGATAATGAAAGTTGGAATGACCCAAGAGACTACACTAAACCGGTCAAGGCAATCTCTTTGCCTCAAGATGTCCCGAGTACATCCGACTGTCGTCTCATTGAGCTCGAAAATCAAATCCAACAATTGATGGAAGATCATCTTGCTCCTAAATCATCCGTTCAAGTGAACAAAATTACTTCTTCATGTGAGATTTGTATTGGTCCCCACGACACTCAATATTGCATTGAGAATCCCGAGCAAGCTTTTGTTGATTATGCGTCCTCGCGTACCGACGAAGCGGGAGGCAATTGGTTCACTTTCAAACCCGAGCAAAATAACCTTGGTGACACCTATAATCCGTCATGGAAAAGTCACCCAAACCTTAGGTGGAGGCAACCTTAAAATTCTCAAAACAATTTTTCAAACTCACCTAATCGTTTTCAACCCAACGGTTTGCTCCTGAATCGCCCCTTCAACAACAATCCTAAAAAATTCAATAATCAATCAAATCATGAAGGGTTGGTGTCTAACTTTATGGCATCTCAAGACGCTAGATTGCCTAAGTTTGAAGCTAATTTCAAACAACAACAAAGCGAGGTGACCAATAAACTTGATACATTCTTAAAGGCCATCAATGATCGAATGACGAGAGAACTCCCAAGTGATACGGTCAAGAACCTAAAACTGAATGTTAACTCCACCTCTTTGGTTTTATCTGCTCATTCTTACCCAATGGAAGACCCCCAATGCTCATCTCATATCCACAATTCGATCAATGCCATTAAAACGTATTCCAAACAACTAAATAATTTTCAAAAAGACTAATCAAAAGTTAAAACATTAACGGTCAATGAAATTGGAACACCGAGATCAAAAGAACCTGAACAAAATCTAGAAGATAAATTTAATTATTTGCATCTTAACTTACCGGTTCTTGAAGTCCTAGCTCATGCTTTAATGTATAATGTTATTCTTGATAAATATGCGGAGAGCTTAGAGTTAGGTAAAAATGGGCCTGCATTCATTCAAGGCAAAATATCTAAGAAAATAAAGGATCCCGGATTATTCACCTTGCCTTGTAGATTAGGGGACTCCAAGCCTTTTGATACCTTAGCTGATTTAGGGTCTTGTGTGAATTTAATCCCATTATATCTCTTCAAAAAGCTTAAATTTGGATTACTAAAAGAGACTGATCATGTTTCTAGGTTAGCCGACAAAACTAAGTCCTATCTCGTAGGAATTGTCAAAAATGTAGAAGTTCACATAGGAAGATTAAAAATATTAGAGGACTTCTATGTTATAGACATGGAAAAGGACCCCGCAACCCTTTACTCGTAGGAAGAGGATTCTTAGCAACCGCTAGTTCCGTGATAGATTATAAAAAAGCCAAAATAGCAGTAGGAGAAAGAGTTACTAGGTCGGTATTTGGAGTGAAAGAAATTGACCTAGGAGGTGAAGAAGTGACATATTAGACTACCTTAGGTAAGAGAGAGTCTTATGGACCACGACCTTGTACAGATGGTATAGGTGCCCAGCCTCTTTTTTTATGCTAGAAAAGACTTCCTGGATTACCATTTGCCTAGAGAATGGGAAATTGCTAGAGATTTTGAACTCAACCCATTTAAGGATGTCCTAGTGTTTAGAAAGATGGTAGAATTGCTAGGAGCTATACCTATCAATCTTAAAGGAAATATGTAGGAGTCAGAAGATTTGATAGAAAAGAAAATAGATTGTAATAAGCCACCAAAAGATGGAGACAGTGCGTGGCATATTAGGATTGAATTGATTGACCCCGAAAAAGAAAGATTCAAAAAGACCTTTCAATCAATTACTTCCACTAGGAAAGAGAATCCAAGTAAGATCATCGACTTGGATCACCTTCATGATTTCTAGTCGAGTGACTCTGAGTCTAGCTACAAGACTAGTTAAATAAACAAAAGCGCTTATTCAGAGGCAATCCAATATTTTATTTTCATGCATTTTAGGAATGTCATGTGTGTCTTGTGTGTCAGTTTTGAGTCACATGATTATGTTAATTATTTTTCTGGTTTATGCAGTATTTTCTACAGGAAATAACTAATAGGTTTGCGTGCATAATTTTTTCTATAAAATGAAGAAAATTTGACGCTGGAGACGGTGTCAGGATTTTTCCTGACGGCGTCAGCAGCCCAACAACTGTAAACTTCATATTTTCTTTAAGTTTTAAATAATTAGTCTTGTATAATTTCCATAATTCGTAATTTTCCTAAAAACTTGCAAAAATCTATGATTATATTAACACATTTATCCTATCTTTATTTCTTTCGTAGTGTCTAAACCCTAAAAGTTTCATTGTATATTATCATTTCGCCGATTTTACGGCAGGCGTAGTTGTTTCTTGTTTTGATTTGCAGGATATATTTGATGCGGAGAAGGCCAGAAGTACTTAGGAGTTTCATGTGGAAGATTCTTGGATAATGATTTAGCCGGGATCATTTGTTTCTTCTCTATTATTAAGCAAAACCAGGGGAGTACTAGTTTCTTTTGTCCTTTTTCTTTTCCCTTTATTGTTGATTGTCTCACTAAATCTGCACACTTTTTTCCTATGAAGGAAACTGATACAATGGAGAGGTTAACGAGACTTTACTTGATGGAAGTAGTCTCGAGGCATGGAGTTCTAGTCTCTATCATTTCTGACGGTGATAGCAGATTTACCTTATGTTTCTGGCAGTTGCTCTAGAAGGCCCTAGGAACTCGTTTAAATATGAGTACCGCATACCATCCCCAGACCGACAGACAAAGTAAGAGAACAATTCAAACTCTTGAAGATATGTTACACGTTTGCGTGATAGATTTTGGTAATGGCTGGGAAAAGCATTTACCGATAGTAGAGTTCTCGTACAATAATAGTTATCATACTAGTATCAAGGCTGCACCAAGGTGAAGCACTCTATGGTCATAAGTGTCGATCACCAGTGTGCTAGGCTGAAGTTGGAGATAGCCAACTTACTGGTCCAGAAATCATCCACAAGGCTACTGAGAAGATCATTCAGATACAGAGCAGAATTCAAGCCGCGCGTGATTGTCAGAAGAGTTACGCCGATGTGAGGCATAAACCATTATAATTTCAGGTGGGTGACAAGGTCATGTTATAGGTTTCATCGTGGAAAGGGGTTATCTATTTTGGAAAACGGGGAAAGTTAAACACTAGGTATATTGGACCTTTCAAGATTTTAGACAAAGTGGGAACCGTTGCTTATAGGCTCGAACTTCCCCAATAATTAAGCAAGGTTCATAGCATATTTCATGTGTATAATCTGTAGAAGTGCTTGTTTGAGGAATCGTTAGTTATACCGTTGGATGAGATCCAAATTGATGACAATGTTCACTTTGTGAAAGAGCCTGTGGAAATCATGGACCGAGAGGTCAAGCAGTTGAAGCAGAGCCGCATTCCTATCGTCAAGGTTTGATGGATGTTGGGATTAAAATCCTTCTGGAAGTTATTGCTGCTCAGGTTAGAGTTACTGCTGCTAAGCAAAACTTAGTGCTGCTTAGTAATCTTAATGAAAAATATGCTAAGTAGTTAGTACTGCTAGTTAGTACTGCTAGTGTATATTACTACTGCTAGTGTAACTTAGTACTGCTAATATATGTTAGTACTGCTAGAGTAAAGTTAGTACTGCTGGTGAAGATTGAAGAAAATATTCTAAGTAGTTACTACTGCTTGTACACAGTTAATGCTGTTGGTGTATAAGTTACTACTACTTGTTCAGAGTTAATGCTGCTGGTACAAAGTTACAACTGCTCAAAGATTAAGACTGCTGAAAGATAAAGATTTATTGGAGATCAAGATTACTTACGTGATAAGTATGAGTTATTTATAGAGTAGATTATAGAGAATATTCTAAGTTTTAGGAATATATTGTAATCCTATTAGGACTCCTTGGTGTATAAAAGGAGGTCCTAGGGTATAGAGTTCAATGTACCAAAAACAAGTCATTCATAGAATTGTCATAGCTTCAAGGTTTTGTAACCCTAATACTAGTTAGAGTATTCGTATTAATATATTAAAGCTTTGTTTGTTAATCTGTGTGTTCATTAGAATTACTGTTCTATTGCATATTCTTCTTATTGATCAAAGATTATATTCCACATAATCTTTGATATATTTTACAAGGTTTCTACCATAGTTATGTAGGATTTATCTTGCATAACTAAACCTTGCACAAGCTAACGAATTCAAGATCTATTCAAATGTGATCAACAAGTAGTATCAGAGCTTGTTGCTTTGAGAAACTTTGCTAAGAAGAAACTGCTTTTACACACAAGGTCTGTTTGTTACAAAGAGATGGATCAAGACTCAGTACATATGGTGGATGCATCAAAAGTGCCTATGCTCAAACCAGGTGAGTATGAGCTTTGGAGGATAAGGATGGAACAGTACATCTAGATGATTGATTTATCTCTATAGGAAGTCATAGAGAATGGTAATGCACCTCCAATAACTAAAGTTGTTAAAGGTGTTGAGACTACAATTGCTCCTACAACTGCTAAAGAAAAGGCACAAAGGAGGTTAGAGTTGAAGGCAAGAAGCACTTTATTGATGGGAATCCCTAATGAACATCAATTGAAGTTTAACTCCATCAAAGATGCCAAATCATTGCTGCAGGCTATTGAGAAGAGGTTTGGAGGGAATGCTGCATCTAGCTCAGAGGTTTTAGATAAAACCTTTGATAGGTTTCAAAAGCTTATCAGTCAGTTGGAGATTCATGGTGAAAGTATCTCACAAGAAGATGTGAATCGGAAGTTCTTAAAAGTCTGTCACCAGAATGAAACACACATACCATTGTGTGGAGGAACAAGCCTGAGATAGATACATTAAGCTTGGATGATCTTTACAACAACCTAAAGATCTATGAACCAGAGGTCAAATTGACATCAAGCTCAAGCATAAACACATAAAACGTAGCCTTTGTGTCCTCAAACAACACCAACAGAACAAATGGAGCAGTTAATACTGCTCACGGTGCTACAACTGCTAGCACTCAAGCTACTGCTGTTAATTCAACAACAATTGACAAGTTGAGTGATGCTGTCATCTGTGCTTTCTTTGCAAGTTAACCAAACATTCCACAACTTGACAATGAGGACTTGCAACAAATTCATCCTGATGATTTAGAAGAGATAGATTTAAGGTGGCAAATGGCTATGCTAACAATAAGGGCAAGGAGATTCTTAAAGAACATTGGAAGGAAGTTTTCTGTAAATGGTACTGAGACCATTGGGTTTGATAAGTCCAAGGTAAAGTGTTACAACTGCCACAAAAGGGGACACTTTGGAAGAGAGTGCAGGGCTCTAAGGAACCAAGAAAACAGGAATATGGAGAACATAAGAAGGGTTGTGCCAGTGGAGACAACTACTTCGAATGCTTTGGTGTCTTGTGATGGTTCTGGTTATGATTGGAGTGATCAATCAGAAGAAGGTCCAACTAACTTTGCACTCATGGCTTACTCTTTGATGGTTCCAATAATTATTCATCTCACAAGAAAGATTGAGGTTTAAAGATCAAGAGAAAAACTAGAAAAAATAATGAAGGATGATTAAAATTACAAGAGATATGAGTTTTATGTTTACAGAGATCATCACATAACCTAAACCTTGACATGTGAAGGGTATTTAAAACCCTCAAAGGGGCCGGCCATATGGGCCTTTGGATGGGCTTTTCGAGCTTTTTCTTTGTCGGCCCGATTACATTAAACATTATTAACTAACAAGCTAGTAAATACTAAACAACTACGAGTGACCAATAATTCTTTGTTTCTAACAATCTCCCTCTAAGGGAGGTCACTCTTTATTTTCAAAATTGAGTCGTAGCATTCAGTGTAGATTTCTTCAGCTCGTAGTCCTTGTGATCTTCCCGTTGATATTATGTGCTTGTTGTAGAAATCTTTACTTTGACTTTAATCTTCAGAGCTTATTTCATCATGACTTGATAACTTGATTCTGATATTTGATTCCATGAACTTCATGTGGTCTTTACTTTAATTTCCCATTTGCTAAACTTTGGACCGACATGCTCAAATTGTTGTAATCTTGAAAGCTTTTAAGTTCTTTCTTCATCAATTCTTCATATCTTTAACATTTTGAAGAATACTTTGATTTCAGAGGTGCGGAAGCTTCAAGTATTTAGCTTTCTTGATATCTTAGAGTCTTTGAGTATGAGCATGTGGTTTACATCGATTCCTTGAGTCGTTTGTCCTAATTCTAAAAAATTGATAACCAACAAAAACATTTATATGAAAATCCACTTAATGTGTTCTTAGAAAAACATTTTTTAAACACATTGAGGGTTTTATATTTTGAAGGGACCGAGTATAAATAAAGATACTCAATCTTGTCGGTTGTAATAACCTCCGATTCTGTGAGGATCGATGATTACAGTACAAGTACTGCACCCGTGATCAGGTAGATTCATTAAAAGAACCTCCTTGACAGGTTTTCCAGCTCAAAGCCTTTAAGTCCTCCAATACTGAAGTATCAGATTCCCGTATGCTTGCTGTTCTCTAGACCAGATGTCCGTAGACTAACACACTAATAGCATTGCTACTACTAGAATGGTAAAGAGTGAGTCAGAACAGTTACTATCTGCTGACTATACCGTATAATTCGTGTTCAGCATAACCTATGTCCAGATGCTTCATTAGGCTCACTTGCAAACATAGGGTCGACCTCTTAATACAATTAAGTACCGTAGAAGTCTATGGCAAAAAATATTTGAAAAACAGTCGAAGTGTGATGAAATCGTTTGAACACAACGAAAGTTTTGCAGAAGACTACCTAACTCAGGTCAAAACTTAGCATTAACCCTTGTCAAGTCGCCTTAAAATCATTTGATGGAAAATGCTTTGATGGTTCTTAAAAAACGATAGGAACTGAGAAGCTTAACCTGCTGAAAACCGTTTAACAGATCAACACTCAACAGCACTATCAAATTTTAGAAAGATATCCCGAGGGATATGAGATGATACATTCCCATGCAATTTCCGCTATCCAATCACATATATGAAACCAAGATCATGAAGCAAAAGATTCTTTGTAGATTATCAAGATACTTGTGTATAACACAAAAGTTTTAGTATCTTGACATTTTAGAATATATTAATTTTTTTGCTCCCCCTACACATGTGCATCGATATTCGAAAGTTGTTTTGCACATGCATGGTTCAAGCTATTACATATAAACAATTGAATCATTAGTTGTCAGTATTTTTAAGTCACCTTTTCTCCCTTGATCAAAAGTATGCAACTTTTGTATGGTTTTGATCAACAATGGACTTAAAATAAATTTAAGCTCCCCTTCAATCAATGAGGATATAGATATACTACTTTAACATACATATATTCAATAAATATTGAAACGAGACCTGAAATTAGAGTGATAAATCAGTCAGTCTGAAAAAACAGCTTATGGTTCGTTCCAATCTCTTAGCAAAAGAATCAACAATAGCTTTTCAATGAATGAGTCAAAAAATAATCCTTTGTGAGCATTTCCTGCAAGACTGTTAGTAGCACTGATTCTCCCCCTTAAACATTGACCCATTTTCTATTTAAAGAGCTGTAGTCATTGTTTGAGTTGTAGTAGCATTTTTTTCTCTTTTAAAAAAATTGTTTGACCCATTTTCTGTTTGAACGATCACCGGTCATATGCCGTGAGCAGCCTGAGTCCAAATACCAAAGGACGATCTGTACGACCTGCATTGGAAAACTAAGGATGCTGTATAATTTGGAACATCGGATACCAATTTTTGTTGAGCTCCAGTTGGTTAGCAGATAAATCATTAACATTCACAGGATCATTGACAGCCTTTGTTTCTGTATTAGGGGGACTGCCAGTGGAAATGTCCTTTAGTTTTCTATCTTTACGTTTGTAACTAGTGAGAGGCTTCTTAGAGAACCTAGGTGTCACAATGACATTATTAGCAGGTTCACTAGTACTAACGCTTCCTGATTTTTCTAAAGGCACTACTTCAGGTTTAGTGATCCTAGTTAAAGGGCACGTATCACCTAAAGTAAATTTTCTTCCTGTGGGCTTCCACTTAGAACCAACACTAGCAAATATTTTGCCAGTAGCTTTCCAAACTTGCTTCATAGTCGCATTATTTTTGACCTTGGGGTTTTTAGCATTCACAGAATTCAAATTTTTAACACCACACTTATTATGATTACCAAAAACCAAACATTCATTACATGTTTTGCAAACAGAAACAGACTTCGAAATAAATCCAGTACGTTTAACACTTAAACTAGAATCAACACGATTCCTTTTATTCAAATTCCTAAGGGGATTATCTACTCTCTTCACGTTCTCACTCCTAGCTGGCAAATTCCTATGGGTCTTCGTCTCGCACTTAGATTTTGACTTGCTAGCTTCAGTGACAGATTTTATTCCTGTAGACAGATTTACACACACGTTAGTCTGTTTAACTAAAGATAATGTCTCTTTCCTAGGTAAAGAAGTATTGGCTTCATTATGGTTTCTTTTCTGAGGAGGGACATACTTAGGTGTCATGGCATACAAGCCAGGATCAAATACTTTGGGTTTCTCAGGGACAGCTGCTCTACTACTCATATTACTATTACTTTCTGCTTAAGACTTATACAAATCTTGATAACGCTTTTTAATAGACACATTTTCATCCCTAAGGCTATCATTCTTAATCCTAACAGTAGTGAGTTCATCTTTTAATTGAGTATTTTCAGTTTCTAGGGCTTGAAGTTCTAGAGTACTCAGATTGGAGTCGGCACTAACTTCTTTCATGTTACCGATTTGAGCCTTTAACTTCCTGAGTAACTCATCTTTCCCTTGAAGCTGATGTTTCAACTTCTTGATTTCAAAAAATACATTAAGTTCAGGTGAGCTAGAATTATTACAAACCTGTGGATTTTCAAAACATTCTTTGTACTTTTTGAAATTTAAGCTCGAGTTCCTGATATTTCGTTTCAATGAAAGAAGATCGTTTTTCTTTTTCAACAAGTAGTTGTTTCACCTTTAAAATCTTAGCTTCAAGTTCCAAATTTTTGGAGTGTTCCTCAACGCAATTAGATCTAGGTTCAACGCTCATAGGCACAACAATATCGAAAGTAAGCACAACAGAACAAATATCTTTAGACACAGATTCAGCTAGCAAACACTCATTTTGAATCAGGAGATTTTTATTCTCTATTTCCAAACACTTCTTATCAATTACACATTGATCATACTCTTTGTCCAGCTCATCAAAGATGTTCATGTATTTAGATACTTCTTTGAAAATATTATCTTCTATACCTTTAACATGCATTTTGAGTTTTTCATAAAGAGGAATTATTTCTTCTACAAAGCACTTTTTGGTATGTTCAAAATGCCACTCCCCATTTGTTATATACGAGGGTGTTGTTCTGTCTTTGACAACCTTATCAAACTCTGGAAAACATACTTTTAACATTTTTAAGTGAGTGTAAACTTGACTCTTGGCTGGACGAGTACGAACAAAGGTAGTTATAGGTTTAGACTGGTTACAATTATAACTAGCAACTTCATTAGCTGGTAACCAATAAACATGTTCACTAGACAACTGCTTTTGAGGCACAAAGGTATCATACAAACTATTTAACTTAGCATAATTATTGGCTTAGATGATACTTTGCACAATGGGTCTTTCATCCTTTCTAACATCTTAGTTCTACTAACTTCAACTTGAACTAAGGTCTCTTCACTATCATATACCCTAAAGGGGGTATGTACAGGATCTACAATTACGTCACCAAGATACAGGGCTGGGCGACACAGCTGAGCTGATTTGAGATACATTGGATTACGATGATCAAGAGCAGATTTGTGTAAGTCCTTTGTAGAAAAAGTGGGTCATTTAGATAACATAGGAACAATTTGTACAGGTTGACCATACGATTGCAAAAGTTCCCTGACAACCTTGTTAGTATTTCTCAAACAAACTAATTCCTCCAGATAACTTTCCTCAAGAGCATTGTTATCTGCTTTCAACTTTTCACTTTCTGTTTTCAAAGACTTGTTAGACTCAACATGTTGTAAAAGTTGTTGTTTTAAAGACACAAGTTTTTCTTCAAGGTCAGCATTTTGTTTGTTACATTCAAAAACCAGTTGTTCTAAATCCTTTTTAACCTTACTTTGCTCTAGATTTTGAACCTGTGTTTTGTATCTCTCAATCTCAGCTTTTAAGGAATCATTAGCAAAGCTTTGTTCCTCATTAGTTTTAATGTGGCCCTCAAGTTGCGACCTCAAATCATCTAGAATAGTAATCACAGATATTTCACCAGGTATGACATAAGATACATCAGTTGGAACACTTTTAACTTTGTTGTTTAATTAGTATTGATGATATGGAATGGTGTTATCATGATCATCGATAACCGAATCAACATCGGAGTCTAGTTGTTCTCCCCCGTGTATCTCTTGTGATACCTGAATATTCATATTATCAAAGAAGTGATTATTATAAATGTGTACCTCTGAATGAAAGTCAGTATCATTACTGGTGCCTTGTCCAGTAGATGGACCAGTCTGCATCAGATTGGCCATGAATGCTGCCGCTGCGTGAGGTGCTTCATCAACATCAGAATCGTATGCATCCTCATGTCTTACTTCAAATGCCGTAGTGGTAGTGATGGCCAATGGTTCAACATAGGGTGCTGTACACTCCACATCTGCAAGAAAAGCTTCAGCCTCTGCATCTAAAATAGCGCCTTTCTCTTTAGCTTCCATAAGCAATGCCTTGTCTTTGAACCACTGTGAGTCCTTTACCCGTTTCTTCTCCTTGCATTCCCTTGCCACATGTCCTTGACCACGGCATTTGTAACATGTCACCACCTTTCCTTAAGATCCAGTGGCAACATGTTTTCCTTTATTACTCGAAGCTCTTCGTTGAACACTCTCTGTTCTAATCTGACCTTCTTGAATCGTAGTTTGGGTCTTTGGATTGGTAGAGGTTCTGAGTTGGTTGTTGGTAGGAGGAAACTGTTTCTAAAACCCACTAAGTAAGTTTACAATCTAGTTCATCGTTGCCAGCATGACATCATTGGTTGACTAAGGAACTTGTTGTGGAGCAGGTGCATACTGAGGTGGTGGAGGAACATATTGTGAAGGTGAAGAGGTTCAGTATGTTGCCTGAGCCATGTAAGCAAGTGGATCAGCATTTCCAAAAGTTTGATTCATCTTGCTAAGAGTCTTCATGGCATGTTGTTCATAGCTCTTCAAGTGAGTGTATAGATCAACATAGCTCATAATTGATATGTCTTTGCTGTTCTTCATAATAGTAACATACTTTCCCCAATACGAAGGTAAGTTATTGACAAACTTGGTATTCCTCTGATGAACTCGGATTTCCATTTTTGTGATCTTCATGTCATTAATCTGCTTGTGGAATCTAACAAAGTAATCGTGAATTGATTCATTTCCATTAGCCCGGAACCTTTCATATTGATCACACAAGGTCTCTTTCTTTTGTTGTTCTGTGAGGCCAGAACCTTGCATGAGTAGCTCCACATTCTCCCAAATCTCTTTTGCCGTCTCGGTTTGATTGAGTTTGTTAAAGATGTGTCTTGGGAGCCCTTGACTAAGAATGTTTGTAGCTTGAATGTCAGCACGCTCTTTGTTGTTCTCAGCCTCTGTGAACTCTTCATCAGTCTTTTCTCTTGTTACCTAAGTTTGTTGTTCACCTTCTCCTGTAGTGACTGTGATCGTTGGATGAGGAGTAGGTCCATTTTTAATGGATTTCCAAATTAGCTTCCCAAGAGGTTTACCACGTATGTACCTCTCTATACGTATCTTCCAAGACTCAAAGTCACTTTCCTCCAACATAGGAGGACGGTTATCCGTACCAGCTGCACTTGACTCTTTATCAGTTGTTGCCATCTTGTCTGAAGTGAAATGAATGAACGGATCTTGAGTGGTTATTTGTGTTTGATTGTATGTGTCTTTGATTGAAATCAATTAATGTTCACGGGATTTTACAAATCTTTGATTAAAACCGAGAAAAGAATCGTATCTTTGGCGGGATTTTACAAAATCAAGAAGAAACCGTAAAACAATAATTAATTGTTGAAATAAATCTCGTAAGAGATTACAAGATTTTTAGCCGCACATGATGATGGAGATGATGAAAGATTTTGTTGTCATGGTGGCTAGAGATTTGGCATGTCTCTTTTTTTTCTTCTTTTCCTGTAGCGTATGCTGTGTATAAAACATGGCACCAATTCCTTATTTGTAAAAAGAAGGCGTCTGTTTAGATTCTCCCCACAAGAGACAATTCTCTTGTTTTCTTTCTTTGTTTAGCGGCTACTGTTCCCCACCAGAAGGACGAATTTGTCTATTTTTTTTCTTGCAGTCTAATAGGAATCAAAGGGACGATTTGCAATATTTTTTTTCTTTTGTCTTCTGGTGGTGCGATAGATATTGTGATAGATATTTTGCTTTGTACCAAATTAAATCCCTTGTATCGTCTACTGCTGTTCTACCATTTTTTTTCGTCGAACCAACAAAAAAGGATAAAACCCTTTTGTCCCTTGTGTCGGCAAAGAAAAGTTGCACCGAACCAGAATAAATCAAACAGCCCCTTTTTTTTCGTCACCAAGCGATATATTAAGGCTCGTTCGATTTGATTTTTTCAAACACACAAGATCAAAACACCAACCACTTATGCTCTTGATACCAATTGATGGTTCTAATAATTATTCATCTCACAAGAAAGATTGAGGTTTAAAGATCAAAAGAAAAACTAGAAAGAAAATTAATGAAGGATGATTAAACTTACTAGATATATGAGTTTTGTGTTTACAGAGATTATCACGTACCCTAAACCTTGACATGTGAGGGGTATTTATAACCCTCAAAGGGGCCAGCCATATGGGCCGTTTGGATGGGCTTTTTTCGGCTTTTTCCTGTCGCCGAATACATTTAGACACATTAATTAACCACTAGTAAAATGCTATATAACCACAAGTGAACCGAGACTTCCTTGTTCTAACATCTATGATACTAAGAAAGAATAAGTAATAAACGATAACAAACAAGATTGTATAATACCAAACTTTAAGCCTCAATATATTAATACGAACACTCTTGATAGTGTTAGGGTTATACAAAACCTTGAAGCTATAAATAACACTTTTCTAGATATCTGAATTGATACGATTTTTGGTACATAAAACTCTATACCCTAGGACCTCCTTTTATACATCAAGGAGTCCTAACAGGTTTACAATATTTTCCTAAGTTATCATGATCTTCTAAACAAATAACTTATACGTATCTTTTACAAAAATATCTCATACTTATCCCGTAAGTAATCTTGATAAGCAATCTTCATCTTTATCCTTCTGACAGTAGAAACTCTTTTAGCAGTTGCAATCTTTCAACAGTTGTAACCAGCAGCATTAACTTTTATTCCAGTAGCACTAACTGTGTACAAGCAGTAGTAACTACTTAGAATATTTTCTTCATTCTTCATCAGCAGTACTAACTTTATGCTAACAGTTGTAACTTTACTCAAGCAGTACTAACATATACTAGCAGTACTAAGTTACACTAACAATAGTAACTTTTATACTAGCAGTATTAACTACTTAGTATTTCTTCTAAGTCTCTGAGCAGTCTTAACTTCCATTAGCAGTAGTAATATATACTAGAAGTAGTAACTGACACTACTAACTACTTAGCATATTTTTCACTAATATCACTAACAGTACTAAGTTATGCTTAGCAGCAGTAACTCTAACCTTAGCAGTATTAACTCCAAGATCATCATGAAGTCTTTTGATCCCAACAAAATCTATTTGTAATGGCCCAATAACATAATCTGTAATGACCCGAACCAATATATCAATTCACTTATTACTTATTCAATATCAAAGTCACACAAATAACCGCTAGATAATATTGACGACCTGGTTTGTAAACTTTATGGTTGCAAGAAAACAAAACTCATTGGTAAGAGTTGCATAAAGTTCGATCATTAAACATGATTTAACTTATTATATTCCATTATAATGCAATCGCTAAATGTGATTATTAAGTTCGACCATAGTCGTATCAAATCAAGCAAGCTAAAAAAAGAATCAACATTTTAGTCAAAAAAAAAGAAACCTAAACCCTCTCCACCTATAGGCGAATATGATTGGTCAAAAGATTCCCTCGAACCTTAAATCATTTTTAATTTTTTTTCGTTCATTCAACCTGCACTTTAACGATTCAATATTTGAATTTAATCATTTATTGCTATTGGTTTTGTCCCGTTGTGATTTCCGATAAAAGTTACCAACCATTCTAGGGTTTTTAGGATTTTACTTTTCTCATATTCGTCTTAAGGTTTTTTAAACGATTTACACCCATTATTTAAATAATAACATTGGAATCGGTTTCTGGCATGCATTAGATACATGTGAATATAAGGTGTTGTTCTTGCGAAACCTTAAATTTTTTAGGGTTTATACATCTACTGAAGTATAGACGATACTCATGCTTCTAGGATCGATTGGTCGTGTATGTTTTGTGATGAAGAGTAGGTTTTTGGATTCTAGAGGAGGAGGGGATAATATGAAAAAGGAAAAAAAGGCAATAGTTTGGTTGATGTCAGGTTGGAGTCTAGAACTAGTAATGTTAATATGGAATCTAACTTTCCTTCACTGAGTGAATTGGCTGCAAAACGTAATGATGGGATAATGTTGAGAGCCAATGGTAAGCCTCTCAAACCCATAAGAGGTCCTCAAGTCGTACATGCAATACCTCGTAATTTCAGGTAAATAATTAATTCTTATTTTATTCCTATTTTTACCTTTAAGTTAAAATTTTACTTTTTACTATTTACCGATTTTCAATTTTTGCATTTCTGGTGAGCTTGAGCCGTGTTTTAGCTTATTGCCCGTCTTCGTGTTTATCGATATTCAAATTCTCTTAATATACCTCGAGGAAATTAAAATTTCTATTTTAGCATTATATATTTTATTCCATGTCCTTGCCAAACTTTGCTAGAACTCTACCCTTTTTACTTTAAATTTATACAATTTAACTCTTACACTTATAACAATTATACAAAATATTAATAAAAAATTGATAACCCCATATTGTCTAGTCCATGTAGCCGCCCTCTATAAGCCCATAACCCACATAAAAATCATCGACATCTTTTTTCTATACTCTATCTCCTTGTACACTAAGAAAACACAGTAGAAAAAAAAATTCCTGCTCCTCCTCCTTGTTTGGCTGCCCACGAACCACCATCCTCACCATCATCATCACAGTATTTTTCTCATCTATTTTGATTACTACAATCACCACATCATGGCCATGCAAGGGTTGATCAAGGTTTTTGATTTTAAGATTTCTTGGAGTTTTTGGTAAAAGTCTTGGTTTAAGGGTTTACATATTGGTGATTAAGAATATTTTGGGTGTTTGGAAAGCATTGGATTGGTTGTTTGTGTTGCTTATGGCGTTTGAACCACACAAGGGTCTAAGAGGGTGAACCCTTAATTTTTATCTTGCATCCCTAGTTGATTTTTGTAAGTTTTTGGAACCCTTTTATTACATACTTTTGATATATACTCATGTTATATTTTTTTATTTTGCACTTTGAATCCATATGATATGTGTGTTATATTAGTTGTTTGGATGTAAAAATTGTGGTGGATTAGTTAGATGATGGAGATAGGTTAGTTTTGGGATCATTGTGAAGTTTTGGTGGAGTTGTGATGGCGTTTGGATGTGTGTCGAAACATATATATTATTGCAGAAAATTAAAAGACGAATTTTAGGTGTCGTAAAAATATTCTTTGTTATCCTTAAATATTATCCAAACACAATAATAAGCAAACCCAAATAAGCTCTTGAGAAGCCGGTTATAAGAAGAAAAGAAAGGAAGAAAAGAAAACTTGGAATATTAGATTAAGAGAGAGAATTGGTGAGTTACAAGTGAACTAATGCAACCAACACCCTCTCCATGTGAGGAGAGGGTTTCTTTTATACCTCTAGCCATCTAGTTGGCGTGTGGGCTTTTCTACTTGGGTCGGGCTTGGCTAAACTTGGGCTTTGAGCCTGAAACACGGACAATATTAGATTACAATCCAAGCCCGTTAAACCTGACTAGCCTATTACAATACAAGACCTAGTTTGACTTTATAAGACCGATAACATTCTTGTTTGACTTAATAAAATAAAGGCTAACAATCTCCCCCAATGTTGAGGTCTCTTTCTTCAAACTCCTCCGTACCACCGATGACATTCTTGTAGGAGTTTGCTTTGTTTTATCATTGTCTCCCCTGACGTTGAAGATATGACTTTTGACGTTTATGCTTTGCCTTGTTTTGGTCTTGTCTTGTTTGTAATGGCTTTGTTCATTCATGCTTTGTGATCTTGATCTTGAGCCTTTATCTTTTTGACTTTGAGTTCTTGAGATCGTTATCTTGCATCATCTCCTTGACTTGAATCATCTTGATTTGACTTCCTTGATCA
>BQNB010018815.1:11361-67745 GCA_026074375.1 Tanacetum coccineum | reverse complement strand
TCATATATTGTTTGCTTTTTATTGATCTAATTCATTAGTGCACAAGGTTTTTTATTTGAATTTCAGAAAATTGGTACATAGTCGGGTAGACCCAAAGAACCAGAACCGAAACCAGAACCAGAACCAAAAACTATATTCGGTTCAGTTTTCGGTTCCTCCTTTTCACAAACTACGGTTCCCGAATCCATAGGGTCTGGTTCTGATTCTATTTAACCGGTTCTAATCTCGTGCTTATTGCAAGCCGATAATAATTACCCCTTATGTCTCATATTAAGTGTTTATTTTCATGACAAAAGATCCGTGTAGAACATTATTTAGCTAAAGAACAATCCACTTCATCTCAACCATTCATCTTATTTTCATCTAATAGTTTAGATTAATTCATATTTTAATTTAATTAAAAAACCCACTTTAATCCTATTTTTTAAATTAAAATATCTCTCAAACCGTTAATCGTTATGCAAATTTAATTATACCATCGCGACGAGAATTAACATATCCTTCTATAGATAGGCACTTCTATATACTTTCGACGATTTTTTTTAAAATTTTCCACACAGAAAAATCACACGTGATTCGAAAAATCACATGTGATTTATTACTTTAAAAATCACACGTGAATTTGTAAAATCACATGCGATTTATAGATTTATGAAATCACACATGATTTATCACTTTAAAAATCACACGTGAATATGTGAAATCACATGTGAATATGTGAAATCACATGCGATTTATGAAATCACACGGGAATTTTAAAACAACAAATCACAAGTAATTTTACAAATCACATGTAAATTTTTTGGCGGAAATTTCAACTCTAAAAAATGTCAAAAGTATATGAAAATGACTATCTACTGAAAGATAAAAATATTATCGTCATTACTTTAACATGTGATTTTGTGAAATCACATGTGATTTATGAAATTATACGTGATTTTTTTTTATTTCGCGTTTAATACCCTTATTTTCCTTTAACCTGAGGTAGTAGAGCTATTCAAAAGAGTCCAACGAATTATGAACAGTAGTGTTATGACACATAGATCCACAAATGTTGTTTTCAAAAGAATTAGCTTTTCAATATAAAATCACACATGATTTTACAAATCAGTGTGATTTTTCTGGGCGAAAATTTTAACACTAAAAAACTAAAAAATCGTTGAAAATATATCAAAGTGCCTGTAAACTGAAAGATAAAAATATTCTCGTACGCGATGGTGTATTTTTTGTAGTTTGACGATTTACCGTTTGCAGGATATGTTGTTTAAAAAAAGGTGGAATATAGGGAATTTTTATTTGATAAAAAAATAGATGGCTGTGAATCACTCATTTGTTCTATAGAGTGCTAGGTATTGATATGTGAGAAATCACATATCCATTTTATATCAAAACAAGCCCTAAAAAGATGAAAATGTACAAAATTATGCTTGTATATGTGTGTTTTGTCTTTTGTGAATGTGTAGGTACGGATATTGCAAATATCACAAGAAAAGAGCCAAAGCCGGGCAAAAACGAACACGAGAACAGATAGAGTGCACAAGAGCCAGAAGTTTTCTAGCAAAAGGTCAACAAAAAATCAACCATGGTCAAGCTTTGGTCAACCACAAAAGGACAAAACTTTCAAAATACCAAAAGAGCCCTTATTGTTAAATCATTTTTAATAAAAGTCTAAAATTCACTAACACCGTTAGTCCTTTGTTACTTGTGGACTAACGGTCGTTAAGTCCCAAATATATAGCCCTTTTAACTTTTTAACCATGGCCCAAAACAATACCACCGAGCCCATTATCGTTTGTATGAATCGAGCCCAAGTCAACCCTCATTTCACCGGGTCAAACAATAATAAAGAAAAGAAAAGGGAGCGTAAATCAGTAGTTACTGTTCACCTTCATCCCAAACAATTACCCTTCTTAAATTAGAAAGGTTAAAACCATCTCCCATTCAATTGACGTGGCCATAAGAGATTCCAAGTACCAAGTGACATGTCAGCAGGATGAGACGTCACCAAAGCTTCTAATTGGCTCTCACTGACAACAAGACGGCACGTGGATACTAAACTAGCACACCATAAAGGGGAATTTTGCACTAAAAACAATGTAAAAGAAGCACAGGCCTCCAAACAAATGGGATTGCCAGCGTGGCAATCCGTGTGCTCACATTCTCATCTAACGGCCACAAATCAGCAAGCAATGATTAGAAGGAATTAAAGGTCAAGATCAAAGGGAGCGTGTATGAGTCTAGATCCTTCTCCCCATGGCTATAAATAAGAAGCTTCACTCACTCACAGAGATATCTAGGAGTAGGAGTAGCTTTAGTATAGTTTAGGATAGAATTTAGCTTATGTAAATTTTCTTTTCAAATCATTTTAGCTTATTGTTTTCTACTTAATGTAACTTTCCTTAAGCTTGTAACCAGTTCATTTTATTAATAAAAGTTTACTTTTTATATTGTTCAATTGTTACTTAATGTTTACTTTATTTCAAAACTGTTTTGAATAAGCTCTCTTTTGTTCACATAAGCTCATTAAGCTCTCTAATTCACTCATAAGCTAGCTACACTCTCATTTAAGCTCTTAAAGCTTAAATGAGCTTATTGACATTCAAATTCACCCTCAAATTACCTCAGCTTTAATTTTGGAAGGGAAACCATAAATGGAAGGGTTTCCAAGACCTTACTAGCTTATCTATGATAAGCTAGAGCTTGTTGATTAGCTCATAAGAGAATTTGATAAGCCTTGTTTGTGCAAAGGCTGTTGTAAGTTTCCTTTTCATATTTTATAGCTTTAAATTTGCATTATAGCTTAATACTGCTTATTTTCTGCTTATTGCTATTTAAATTAGCTTATTGTAGCTTAGTATAGTTGTTATATGCTTATTGTGTTCATTTTGTAGCTTAAAATTTAATTTTTAGTAGTTTTGTTATAAACCAGTTAAAAAAACCAAAAATAGTAAGCATAAGTAGTTAGGCTTTCTAATTCTGGCTTATTGTTGTTTTAATTTGATCATTAGGTTTGTTTATAGCTTATTACTATCTGGTATTAGGGAATTGTGCTTTAAATCTCAATATCACTAGCTTAATATGGAATTAGATTACTTAAAGGGATGTTTGGTTAATGACAGCATTAACTTGAGTTAGTGTTGTCAAAGGCTTTTTGTTCCTTAAATCTTAGTTTAAATCTCATATTAAGGTTTGATATCTAGGATTTAAGGTAATAAAATCGGATTAATCTAGTTTTTGCCAAGTTTGTTAGTTGTTGGTTTGAATCTGTGATCATAAGAACAAGTTAATAAGCAATTGGAGTTCAAATCAGTTCTAGTTGTTTTCTTTGTTCCATTAGCTCAAGTCTTAGTGTTTAAATGATGTTTAAAGCAAACTCTTAGGCCTGCATTTGATAAATTTAAGATTTGGTCAAGTTCATGTCAATTGCATCAGCATAGTTAAAAAGTCTAAAAGTCATTTTCAAGCTAAAAAATCAACAAGTAAAAGTAGTTATTAGCTTCTGAAATTTAGTATGCTAGTAGATTGTAGGCTAGATTTCATCTATTTGAGCTTATTATAGTATAACTTGCTTATTTGTCCATCTGTTTTTAAGCTAAAAATCAGTATTTTATCTTTTCAAAACAAAAAGTGAACTCAGTACATACTGAGTATATAAGCAGTTTTCAATCAGCTTTTTCTTTGAGCATTTGATTTTCAAAATGGTTTCTAAAAGTTGTACCAGTAAGCTTAGGTCAAGCTATAGGGTGGTATAAGCTATTCAATCCATAAGGATCTATTTTCTGTCTTAAAAATAAGCTCAAAAAGCATAGTTTGGACTGTTTGGTTGCCATTTTTGTCCCAAGTACTTATTTGAATTTTTAGCTTATGGCTTGTTTTCTTTTGATTAATTCCTGCTTATATTTGTTCATTAGGTTAGTTTTCAGTAGTTTGAAGCTTATTTAGTTCAGATTAGGGCTTAATAAATTTCTTTAGTTGCCTTAGTTAAAGTAAAAAGCACCAAAGTCCCTTTTCTTAATCTGTCAAGTTTTTAGCTGATTTATGGCTTATTTAGTAGTTTTTACAAAAAGTTGCTTTTACAAATTTTTCTTATTTAGAGCTATTTTACAACTTTGTTTTTAAAAGTTTTTGCAAAAATAAAAAAAAAGGGAAGAGGGGAAATCCAGGGTGAGCAAGGTTCGAACCCTGGACCTCTACCCTCCTCAACCTTTTTAACGCCTCAACACCACACTCACAAACCAACGTGCCCTTGGGACTCTTCTGTCCTAAGGTGCACACAAATTCCTTTTAACCCTTTTTGAGCTCTTTTAGAATAAGCACTTCGTGTGTTGTTTAGCTTTTTCCCGACTTATTAAGTTTAGCTTTTTAGGTTTTTATAATTTTCCTGCATTTTTTGTTACCTTAGCTACTTTCAGTAATTTTCTTAAATTTTTAATTCAAAGTTTGGTATTTTTAATCATTTATTTTTGTTAAAACCTTTAAAAAATCATAAAAATTAGAAAAATAATCAAAAAAATAAAATTCTTTTTTACAAAATTTTCTTTTATCATATTTTAGGCTTAGGATTTAAATTTACTTTCGTAGGGATAGAATTTATGAATTTCATTTTTCAAAGAACGGGATTTGATCCCCGTTCTTATTTTCTTCGTTTTTAACTTTAAGCACTTTCGGTTTAGGATTTCCTTAGCTTTTTCTTACAAGTTAGTAATTAGGATTAGGAAAAGTTTAGAAAAATCATTTTAGGTTTAATTTTTGATAATCTGAGTTTTAATTGTCGCGTTTTCTTTCATGTTTAATCATCGTTACTTGCTTACTTGTTTTCGTGCATTTATTTACTTGTTATTTTTATTTAGTAGGACTTAGAAAACCAAATCAAAAATCTTTAAAACCATTCAAAACGCGCGATCACGGACTTAACCGATTCTCAATTCGCACTTCGTCGGCGGGGAAACGACCCGGGAGGTTTTTGAGACAACTTTGGTTAAAAGTTTGTTTCTAGAACCCGACGGAAATACTATACTATACTATAATTGTTTACATCCATATATACTTATATATTATATATAGAGTGTGTTTGGAATGTGTAATCAATTTTTGGCGCCGTTGCCGGGGAAGTGTGTAACGAATTTCGCGTTTCGTTCGAAGATTAGTGTTTTGAAGAACCTTCCTCGTGAAGTTATTTTCCGTTTGTGAATATTTTTAAATATAAAAAAATACAAAAATATTTTACACTTCTATTTTCTTTTATATTAAAAATAACCATTTGTTAATCGTTGTTACGGCTCACCTTTAGATTACGTGCTATAAGGGAAGTTTAAGGCGGGTTTGATCAACATCACCCAAAAGGAGAAGGGTTATTCTAAATAGCGCCTCGCGCTTACCAACTCCTCCGCTTTCTTGTACGTATTTTTAGAGAGCTACCGTGCACGTTTGATTTTCGGTTACCAAAAATATTTTTCTTTCTTATTTTAATTTCTTTTCTCATATATTATTAAAAATCTAAAAATATTCTTCTTTATCCTCTTATTACATTTAATTCTTATCTTCTTTATCCTCTTATCCGTTTAATTCTTCGACATGTCTTCGTATAACCATTTTGGTTGCTCGTATTGTGGAGGTCCGTTTAATGGTGGAAACTGTCCGAGCTGTAGCAGTGTAGGATCCGGAAATGAGTTTGTCTATGACCCAAATCCTTATTCTTATAATGAAACACCGAACTTCTTCAACCAACCTCCACAATACCAATACGAGACATACTCGTGTGAATTTTGTGGAGGGAACTCTCATCCGGGTTACGATTGTCAAACAGGGAACACACCCGTCTTTGATCAGGGTCCCTGTTACAATCAAGACTTTGGATTTAACCAACCTCTACATTATTCCCCGAGTCAGCCACAACAATTTCCTTGTAGTGAAAACTGCGGGGGTCCTCATGCGACGTTTCAGTGTCAACCGATGAACCAAAATTTCTATAATTCTTTCGGTTTTGACCAATTTCAACCCCCGCAGTATCCCGTCATTCATCATCCTCCTCAAGAAACGAGTGAGGAAGTGTTGCAAGCTAGAGAAAACCTAATGAAATCTATACAAACCTTTCTGAATAAGTTTAATCGTTATCCTTTTGGAGAAATACCAAAGGTTTTATTGGTAGCTTGGGAGAGATTTTCTGAAATTAAGCATGTGTTTACAGACAAGCAATATCAACCAGAGGATATTCAAGAATTAATGCGTAAACTTCTTCAAGATTTGCAAAATATAAGTGAGGAGCTGGCAGAGTATATTAATAGTCCGAGTTGGAATCGTCCTGCCTTCTACTTCAATGATGATGATGATGATGAGTATACTATTATATATAGATCGACCAAAGCAATTACACACAATTTACCAACCGAAGAACCTGAGTACTCTCTAAGTATGGGGGACGAGCATCCTAACACTATTCTGGAAACGGAATCGGACGAATTAATGAAGTCTAGTGTTGAGAACCTCGTTCCAATCCCAAGTGAGTCCAAGGACATTTTTGACGATGAGTGTGAATTGCCTCTTTGTGATGATTCTCCGAAAACTCAATTCACAACTTTCTCTAATCATCTCTTTGATTCAAATGATGATTTTTCCTCTAGTGATGACGAGTCATTTTCTAAGGAGGACGTTCCAATAGAAGAATTTAAAATTTATTCCAATCCTCTTTTTGATTTTGATGAAGAAATCATTTCTAGTGAGGAAAATTCGATTTCTAATGAGGTACTAGATGAAATTAATTCAATTCCACCAAGAATGAATGATTGCTTTAATGTAGAATCCGATCTTATAGAATCTTTTCTTAATCGAGATACTTCGATTGATTCTTTTCATGAGATCGATTCTCTTTTTGATGAGTTTGCTGAGAAACTCATTCTTCTCAAACCAATTTCACTGGAAATTGATAATTCTGATTTTGATCCGGAGGGTGAAATTCGTCTTATTAAGAGATTGCTTTACGATAATTCATCTCCTCGCCCTCCGGAAGATCTTTCTATCAAGTCTTTCTCTCCATCTCTATCCCCGTTGAGGATAGTGACTCTTTTATGGAGGAGATCGACATATTTCTTGCTTCAGATGATTCAACACCACCGGGTGTTGAAAGTGACTATGACTCGGAAGGAGACATTCTTTTTCTTGAAGAATTGCTTAACAATAACCTTGTTCCCCTTTCCAAGTATAATCATTTTACCTTTGACGTTGAGCCCGATACGACCGTGAAGAACGATTTTGATGAGCTAAACGAAGATGAATGTTTTGACCCAGGGGGGGTGAGATTGATGTTTTTGCAAATGTTGAAGATAACGATTACTTTCCCTTCACATTTGTCATTCGAATTTTTCTACCGTATCTCACCTACCCTGAGGTTTCTCCTTTACTTCTCTCCACCGGGAGTGAAGACACCATTTTTGACCCCGGCATCTCCACTTAGAGCCGGTGGCATCTCATCGGGATGAAACTTTCATGTGCTTTAATGTTTATCCAAACATTAATGAAAGCCCGATTGAGATTTTCTCTTCCATTTGCTTTCCCCATGGACAACTTAATGCGGGGATCGAGTCAGGCTAGTGACTCGGTTACCAAAAACAAAGCGCTTCGTGGGAGGCACCCCATGCTTATCCATCTTACTTCTTTCTTATTTCTAATGTGATGTGAGGAGGCTTGTACTCTTCCGATTCTTGTTGTTTGTGCTTGTGATTGTTTGTAGGATTGACCCAAAATTTTTGAAGACTCTCGTGTTTGGTGTTTTGTCCCGGTCCACTCGAGCTTCCTAGCCTTTGCTTGCCATTAGTTTGGGGAAATCCGATATCCTAGATTATTATCGACTAACATCTATCTTTTAGCATACTTGATAAACGGCTTGAGATTTTTGTAATACTTTCTCCATACTCGGATTATGCATTCGACTTTTTGAGTTCTAGTATGGGGTTATAAGCCTTAGACTAGGAAACATTGAGGACAATGTTTAATTTTAGTATGGGGTAGTATATCTTCGATATGATCTTACCTACCTTTTGCCCGTTGTTCTCACGTACCCCGTTTTCCCGCAAAAAATTTAAATTTTTAAAGTTTTATATATATATATATATAACCTCTAAAAAGTGTAGAAAATGATGAAAAATAGAAAATAGTTGACACGAATGTAGGCTTTCCGTTGGTGAGAACGAAAAGTAAATTTTGACCCGACCGGTTTTATATCTTAGCTTTCTCCTTAACTTTAAATAGATTGAAATTTGCTAATCTTTTATACAAGGAGCTATAAAAAGCGAGTCTAGCTTGAAAAAGTCAAGACTTTGCAAGTTCCCATAATTGATTTTAAATATGCGAAGATCGATTTATTAGAGTTGAGATTGTTGCCAGTCAATGTGACTTGTTAAAGTGCCGATCTTAATTCATTAGGCTAAGTATTCACGAGTTTCTTTATTAGAAATTTTAAATTGTGAAGAACAAGAGATGATAGAGTAGAGTATAAGTTTTGATGCTAAACATAGAATAGTTGGATTTCTTTAAGGCTCATAAGTGTTAATTGTGGCTTTTTCTCCCATTAGCTTGTTTCACATTTATATATAATTGTTTAATAAATAGAGTTGTGCAGTTTTTTGGTTAATAATTAGTTAATAGAAGTTTTCTTTAGTTCCTTTGTGATTAAGATGAGTACACATCAGGAATACTTAATTTGGCATACTATATGTATCACATTAATAAATATTTTGCTTATCCCTTAAAGAGCCTTAGGGTATATGGGGTAAGTAGAATTTAATAAGTGAAATTATAGCCTTATTCATTCCTTAAAGAGCCTTAGGGTATATGGAATGGATATTGTTGCTTAATTTTTGTCTTGTTTGTACCTTAAAGAGCCTTAGGGTATATGGTGCAAATAAGATTGGTCCATTTATGTCTTAAAGAGCCTTAGGGTATATGACATGAATGGTTCCATGCTTAAGTAACCTAATAAAAGCCAAATTTTGGTCGCCTCGATGTGGACTTTAATCTTGATGACATTTGATCTTTTGAAAAGGGCTAGGAACTAATTATTGCGTTTTTAACCGTTACGCTTTATTTTTGGAATTAATAAGTATCGAAATAAAGTCTTAAAGAGCCTTTGGGTATATGACTTAAATAAAATGTTGAGATACAAAAATTAGGAATAAGGGAGGAGAAGTAATACACAATTAGCTTTTATGAGTAGTGTTAGCGTCATAACTTGTATTTTACAATGATCTTGTTTTTAAGCTTGGCTTGGAGGAGTGAAAGTCGGGGACGATGAATTTATCTATTTGGACACTTTTTGTGCTTTTTGTTCCGTGATCCTCAAAGTTATCAAAGAATAATGAAAGCAATACATTATGTCACACATGAATAAGTTGTAAGTTGTAAATTATGAAAATCATAAAAATGAAAAGTTTTGAAAAATGGGGAAACGGGGTGTTTTAAAACTTGTGATTTCTTAACTTTCCCCACAAAAGACTTTGCTACTTTTCAAAGGATTAGTTTGGGGAGGTTTTGGAGTATTTGGCTTTAGAGCATATAACATTGCGTGAGGACACGGCAATCACTTAGTTTGGGGAATTTTAATATGTGAGAAATCACATATCCATTTTATATCAAAACAAGCCCTAAAAAGATGAAAATGTGCAAAATTATGCTTGTATATGTGTGTTTTGTCTTTTGTGAATGTGTAGGTACGGATATTGCAAATATCACAAGAAAAGAGCCAAAACCGGGCAAAAACGAACACGAGAACGGATAGAGTGCACAAGAGCCAGAAGTTTTCTAGCAAAAGGTCAACAAAAAGTCAACCATGGTCAAGCTTTGGTCAACCACAAAAGGACAAAACTTTCAAAATACCAAAAGAGCCCTTATTGTTAAATCATTTTTAATAAAAGTCCAAAATTCACTAACACCGTTAGTCTTTTTATATTAAAAAGATAACGGTCGTTAAGTCCTTATTTAACCAAAACCATATTCACCGGCCCAACCCTTTTATATTAAACCCAAAAGCCCAGGTCAACCCTTATTTTTAACTCGGTCAAACATTTCAAACGAAACAAAAAGAAAGAAAAGGGCGCGTAAATTAGTAGTTACTGTTCACATTTGTCCCAAACAATTACCCTGCTCAAATTAGAAAAGTTAAAACCATCTCCCATTCAATTGACGTAGCCACAAGAGATTCCAAGTACCAAGTGACATGTCAGCAGGATGAGACGTCACCAAAGCTTCTAATTGGCTCTCACTGACAACAAGACGGCATGTAGATACCAAACTAACACACCATAAAGGGGGAATTTTGCACTAAAAATAATGTAAAAGAAGCACAGGCCTCCAAACAAATAGGATTGCTAGCGTGGCAATCCGTGTGCTCACATTCTCATCTAACGGCCACAAATCAGCAAGCAATGAATAGAAGGAATTAAAGGTCAAGACCAAAGGGAGCGTGTATGAGTCTAGATCCTTCTCCTCGTGGCTATAAATAAGAAGCTTTACTCACTCACAGAGATATCTAGGAGTAGGAGTAGCTTTAATATAGTTTAGGATAGAATTTAGCTTATGTAATTTTTCTTTTCAAATCGTTTTAGCTTATTGTTTTCTACTTAATGTAATTTTCCTTAAGCTTGTAACCAGTTCATTTTATTAATAAAAGATTACTTTTCATATTGTTCAATTGTTACTTAATGTTTTACTTTATTTCAAAACTATTTTGAATAAGCTCTCTTTTGTTCACATAATCTCATTAAGCTCTCTAATTCACTCATAAGCTAGCTACACTCTCATTTAAGCTCTTAAAGCTTAAATGAGCTTATTGACATTCAAATTCACCCTCAAATTACCTCAGCTTTAATTTTGAAAGGGAAACCAGAAATGGAAGAGTTTCCAGGACCTCACTAGCTTATCTATGATAAGCTAGAGCTTGTTGATTAGCTCATAAGAGCATTTGATAAGCCTTGTTTGTGCAAAGGCTGTTGTAAGTTTCCTTTTTATATTTTATAGCTTTAAATCTGCATTATAGCTTAATACTGCTTAGTTTATGCTTATTGCTATTTAAATTAGCTTATTTTAGCTTAGTATAGTTGTTGTATGCTTATTGTGTTCATTTTGTAGCTTAAATCTCATTTTAGTAATTTGAGTTATAAAATAGTTAAAAAAACCAAAAATAGTAGCATAAGTAGTTAGCTTATAATTCTGGCTTATTTGCTTGTTTTAATTTGATCATTAGGTTTGTTTATAGCTTATTACTATCTGGTATTAGGGAATTGTGCTTTAAATCTCAATATCACTAGCTTAATATGGAATTAGATTACTTAAAGGGGTGTTTGGTTAATGACAGCACTAACTTGAGTTAGTGCTGTCAAAGGCTTTTTGTTCCTTAAATCTTAGTTTAAATCTCATATTAAGGTTTGATATCTAGGATTTAAGGTATAAGTCAGGATTAATCTAGTTTTTGCCAAGTTTGTTAGTTGTTGGTTTGAATCTGTGATCATAAGAACAAGTTAATAAGCAATTGGAGTTCAAATCAGTTCTAGTTGTTTTCTTTGTTCCATTAGCTCAAGTCTTAGTGTTTAAATGATGTTTAAAGCAAACTCTTAGGCCTGCATTTGATAAATTTAAGATTTGGTCAAGTTCATGTCAATTGCATCAGCATAGTTAAAAAGTCTAAAAGCCATTTTCAAGCTGAAAAATCAGCAAGTAAAAGTAGTTATTAGCTTCTGAAATTTAGTATGCTAGTAGATTGTAGGCTAGATTTCATCTGTTTGAGCTTATTATAGTATAACTTGCTTATTTGTCCATCTGTTTTTAAGCTAAAAATCAGTATTTTGTCTTTTCAAAACAAAAAGTGAACTCAGTACATACTGAGTATATAAGCAGTTTTCAATCAGCTTTTTCTTTGAGCATTTGATTTTCAAAATGGTTTCTAAAAGCTGTTTAAAGTAGCTTAGAGGTCAAGCTATAGGGTGGTATAAGCTATATATCCATAAGGATCTATTTTCTGTCTTAAAAATAAGCTCAAAAAGCCTAGTTTGGACTGTTTGGTTGCCATTTTTGTCCCAAGTACTTATTTGAATTTTCAGCTTATGGCTTGTTTTCTTTTGATTAATTCCTGCTTATATTTGTTCATTAGGTTAGTTTTCAGTAGTTTGTAGCTTATTTAGTTCAGATTAGGGCTTAATCAATTTCTTTAGTTGCCTTAGTTAAAGTAAAAAAGCAAATAAGTCCTTTTAGTATAATCTGTCAAGTTTTTAGCTGATTTCTGGCTTATTTAGTAGTTTTTACAAAAAGTTGCTTTTACAAATTTTGCTTATTTAGAGCTATTTTACAACTTTGTTTTTAAAAGTTTTTGCAAAAATAAAAAAAAGGGAAGAGGGGAAATCCAGGGTGAGCAAGGCTCGAACCCTGGACATCTACCCTCCTCAACCTTTTTAACGCCTCAACACCACACTCACAAACCAACGTGCCCTTGGGACTTTTCTGTCCTAAGGTGCACACAAATTCCTTTTAACCCTTTTTTGAGCTCTTTTAGAATAAGCACTTCGTGTGCTGTTTAGCTTTTTCCCGGCTTATTAAGTTTAGCTTTTTAGGTTTTTATAATTTTCCTGCATTTTTTGTTACCTTAGCTACTTTCAGTAATTTTCTTAAATTTTTAATTCAAAGTTTGGTATTTTTAATCATTTATTTTTGTTAAAACCTTTAAAAATTAGAAAAATAATCAAAAAAATAAAATTCTTTTTTACAAAATTTTCTTTTATCATATTTTAGGCTTAGGATTTAAATTTACTTTCGTAGGGTTAAAGTTTAAGAATTTCATTTTTCAAAGAACGGGATTTGATCCCCATTCTTATTTTCTTCGTTTTTAACTTTAATCACTTTCTGTTTAGGATTTCCTTAGCCTTTTCTTACAAGTTAGTAATTAGGATTAGGAAGAGTTTAGAAAAATCATTTTAGGTTTAATTTTTGATAATCTGAGTTTTAATTGTCGCGTTTTCTTTCATGTTTAATCATCATTACTTGCTTACTTGTTTTCGTGCATTTATTTACTTGTTATTTTTATTTAGTAGGACTTAGAAAACCAAATTAAAAATATTTAAAACCATTCAAAACTCGCGATCACGGACTTAACCGATTCTCAATTCGCACTTTGTCGAGGGAAAACGACCCGGGAGGTTTTTGAGACAACTTTGGTTGAAAGTTTGTTTCTAGAACCCGAAAGAAATACTATACTATACTATAATTGTTTACATCCATATATACTTATATATTATATATAGAGTGTGTTTGGAATGTGTAATCAGGTACGCTGGCTGGTGGCCTTGGCGCCAAGCGTACCAGCCCTCCCCTTTCTTTGGCGAACGGTACCAGGTCTAGCGTCATGTCCTCTCGCGTCATGGTGACCAGCCCACGCGGATGCAATTTTTTAATTTTTTTTTGAATTATAAACGTTGGATAACGGCTAGTATCCGTTATTTTCATAAAAAACCTCACTTTTTTCAAATTTGTACCCCTTAAAAATCCTATAAATACCTCTTTATTTTACCATATTTCACACACTCTTTCAATTTAATTTCTACTTCAATAATACTCATTTTTTCAACTATGGATCCAAACAATCCCAACACCGCCAACCCCTACGATCCAAACAACCCCGACACCACCAACACCTACGATCATTATGATTTTTATTTTTAAGATGACCGGGAGCGATATATCTAGGGTTATGTGGCGTATGAACAATTTGTAGCTATGTGTGATCAAGAAGCCGGGGGTTCAGGATCGGCTCCAAAGAGGACGAGGACATACATACCACGTGTACGAGAAGAGGTGGAACAACGGCAAATCGACGACTATTTTGGCGACGATGAGACTCCTCCTAAATATCCAGAAGAGAATTTTTGGCGAAGATATCGTATGAGTTCTATACTTTTTAATAAAATAGTCAATGCTATTTTAAGTTATAATGCTCAGCCTCTTCCCGAGTACTTTTATGTTTTTAGACAACGTTACGATGATGTCGGTCGTTTAAGTATTGGTCCTATTTTGAAGTGCACATCTGTCATACGCCAACTGGCGTACGACGCTGCACCTGATGCATTTGACGAGTACTTGCAAATTATTGAACGTTGTTCATGACAATGTTTAGAGAACTTTACTAAATGCATTTATATTTTATACGTTGAAAAGTATTTAAGAAAACCCACTTCAGTGGATATTGAAAAAACATATGCATTGCACGAAGAAAAACATGGACTCCTGAGAATGCTCGGGAGTATTGATTGTATGCATTGGGAGTGGAAAAACTGCCCAAGGTCCTTACATGGTCAAATCAAAAGATGTGATCATAAATACCCAACTCTTATGTTACAAGCGGCTGCGGATCAAAATTTGTGGATTTGGCATACATATTTTGGGGTTACGGGAGAAAATAATGATCTTAATGTATTATATGGTTCCCCGTTATTTGATGATGAACTTGCCGATTGAGCTCCGGAATGTCCATTTGTAGTAAACGGACATACATACAAGAAAATGTTACTATTTAGCCGACGGTATTTATCCAAAATGGGCTACGTTTGTCGAAACATTTTCTATTGCAAGGGATGAAAAAACCTTGAAGTTTAAAACAGTTCAAGAAAGTTCAAGAAAATATATTGAACGAGCTTTCGGAGTCCTACAAGGTCGTTGGGGAATTATACGACAACTGGCACGTGCTTACGAAATCAATTCGTTGAAAAGAATCATGTATTGTTGTATAATATTACACAACATGATATTGAAAGACGAATGATTCGAAGTGAATTTTAGAGATATGTTTGTTAATCCACAGTCGCACATTCATCGAACGATGCGATTTACATGTTAGGAAGACCAAAGAAATTCGAGATCGAAAAGTGCACAACGAGCTTCGACAAGACCTTGTGGAGCATTTATGGAACCGTAATCACTAAATTGTAATTTTTATTTCTTGTTTACGTAGTATGTTTTTTATTTTTATGTACCTTTTTTTAAAATTAATGTAATGTTTTTTTTATTAGTGTAATGTGTTTTAATTTTAATGAAGTTTATTTAAGTTATATTGTGTATTTTTTATTTTAAGTAAATGAAGAACAAATTTCCTCATGGCATCACATTTTCTGGTGCCAAGGGGTACGGCACAAAATGTGTTTACTGACGTGACAGCACGACTTTGGCACGAAAGTACCCAACACTCTTAAGATGTTAATGTTCTATAAGGATTTTACCTCCTCGTTGATATAATTGTTTGTGAAAGTTGAAAGTGTACAAAGAAGCTATATGAGCGGTTAAGTATGATTACATTTGATCATTAAATAATTACAAGGTGTGTATACTTAATAAAGCTAATGATTAGTGATGACAATATCTGTGCTAATTGGTATAAGTACGTAATATACAAAAGAGAGTGCATATGGTTCAGTGAAAAGCATTCGAAAGTATTTATTATTGAGTTGTATCTCATGGTGTTCTTCATCTAGAATGACCATCTTTTCAGAGCTAATACACGGTTGACTCAATTAAGACAGACGGAAGAGTTGAGAAAACGGTTCGAGTTTAATCCCAACTCCCGACTAATAGTTGGGTGCAATTCCATATTTTCTCAAAAAAACATATTCAAAATTCCATTATTTCCTCAACAGTGACATCAAAATAATGTACATTATGCATTGTTTACTTGTAAGTTGGGTAAATATGGTATTTTTAGATTTAGATTGGGTAAATATGAAATTATCCCTAAAAGTTATTGATTATTTGAGACTGATTCTTAATTATCAGTCAGAAATCTACAAATACACGATATGAGAGTTAACCGGTATTAATCAGAGGCGGTTATTACTTTGTGCAAGTGGGGCGGCTGCACAGGGCCACCAAAATTAAGAGTTTCACAATCTAAACATTTATAGCTATGTTTGTGTATTTAAGCTATATATTTGAATGCCTCTTCTTTGTAAATCATATTAGTTAAATACAATTCATCTTGTCATAATAAATAAAACGTCATTAAAGAACCCCATTCTAAAAAATTGTTATTAATGAACACCTTTTATGCACACCTTTAAGTTTTTTTTTGTTTTAATATGGCTTCTTTATAATTATCGCCCAAGATCTTCAAATTCATTAACCGGCCTGGTGTTAATCTTTTGAAGATATATCAACAGTTTTTTTTATAAAGAGAATGATACACAGCCAAAAACAAAAATCATGAATCATCAACGGGAGTACAAAAACTTGACTCGAGATGAACTAAGCCATCGACTACAGAATATGCATTATCTCCTAAAGCCCATCTAGCGATAGAATGATCAACTACATTACCACTTCGCTTTACAAAAGTCCAATGACAACATTTGAATGTAGAAGCGAGTTCCCTAATATCTTGCCATATACTTGAAATCTGTAGAAGTGGTTTTCCAATGGATAGCGATTGATAAAGAACAAAAGAATCTGTCTCTACTTCAATTCTGGTCAATTGCTTTTCCTGACCAGTTTTGACAGCCCAACACACTGCTTCGGCTTCTGCCATAATAGCTGACTGTGAGTACTCAACATGCTTTGCCCCCGATAAAATGACCTCACCTTCAGAATTTCTTGCCACAAATCCGATACCCGCTTGCTTACTACTAGTCAACCAAGCAGCATCACAATTAACCTTCACAAACCCATAAGGTGGAGGTTGCCAAATAGAAACTAAAACGTTTACATTTGTCCCATTTTCCGCGTTACCGCGCATAGCTGCATCCTGGAACTCTTGTAATAAACGTGTAGCGCTTTGCCAAATTAACCGACAATTCTGAGGAGACTGTTCATGTGCAATACGGTTACGTTCTAACCAAAGGCCCCAACATATCATTAGAAACGCCTCCCATTTGTTATGGTGATCTGAAACTACAACTTCAAAATAATCATTCACACTATCTTTATTTTGGATGGATGATATATTAATAAAGTTAACCGCTTCCCATACTTGTCGAACTCGATCACATTGGAAGAGGGCATGTTGAACATCTTCATTAGGGTCGTTACAATGCACACAAAGACCATTATTGAGAATTACATGTCTGCGTTGGAGATTACATATTGTTGGCAGCGAGTTAGGCCAAGTACGCCAAATAAATAGCTTCACCTTCATCAGGATAGTTGCCTTCCACAATGATGAACATATTTGAGTTTCTAGATATGATAGATTGTTTGTAAGCCCAATATTTGCCAGTCCTTTCTTGTATGCATCACGCACCGTGAAATTCTTGTGAGTTGTGCCTTCCTAAAATAGAGTATCACTCATATGAGATGCAATGTGTGTCGATAAAATTTGTCTCACAATTTCAATAGGAAAAAGCGTGTGGACTTTGACAACATCCCACGCGCTTCCATCATCCACCATCAAATCACAAACTTTTTGGAATTCACACTCTGATGGGCGCAACTCTAATAAGGATATACCTGGCAGCCACTTATCATTCCATATGTCAACTGATTGCCCATTACCGATGTTCCATGCAGACCCCTGACTGATAAGCCTTATAGCTGAACAAATGCTCTGCCAAACAAAACCCGGGCGGTACTGTTGCGGTTGTCGTAAGGGACTTCTACAAGAAGTTTTACAACTCCCCAGGCAGTGTACCTAACCGTTGTAATGTAGTATAGGCAAGACTCGGGGGTTGTTATCGTTCTCAAGGGGAATAGGTTGGGAAGGCTTGATCACGGTCTAACAGAATTCTAGGGGTTGAGAGAAGATTATTTTTGTGTTTTTATATTTTATGAAAGCAGTAAATCATATGTTTGAGAGGTTAGGTTGGTTTTAGCTATTAAACTAAATATAAACTAAGCTACTGGTGATAACAATATAATAAAAGATTGTGTTTATTTAATCAATGTATCACTCCCTAGATTGCTTCTCCTAGTGTTGTTGCTTTGTCACACTTGTGATGATCTATGTAATTATTTCCTAAGTCATGAACGAATTACACGAATCCGCCATCTATTTAATATTCCGTTAAGGCAACGCACGAGTAAGGTAGTATGAAGACTATTACAAGGCCCCTAAGAGTATATTAAATGCATTTGAAATATATTAAGAGTGGATCAACCATATAAGGGGCAATGTAGTATGAAGACTGTTACCCAATGGTATCCTTTCTACATAATCATGTTTTCCTAGACATATCAACAGCGATACAGACAAAAGTTGGTTTTCTAAGACCTAACATGCATATTCATCACAAGAAGCAACACCACTAAGATCTACATCCTAGGTTTCATACAATCATAAATAAACACAATAGAAGGTTTAGCCAAGCATGTTAAAGATAAAGCAAGAACAGATAAGAATCACACAACAAGACATATTGAATGATTAAGATAGTCTTACTTGATTAAAACATGAATTGAAGGAAGTACAATAGGGTTTTGAGGCCCTAAAATCGTCCCTAACAGCTGCTAAACGAACTAGGGTTCGTCCCTTTCTTTTACTCTAAAGTTACACACCTAAAACCTTGAAAACGGATTTGTATATATAGGAAAATCACTGTGACGGCGTCGCGTTTTAATCGTGACGCCGTCATGAGTAGAATATTCTAGATAATGGGTTGGGTCGTGCATTCTGACGCCGTCTTGAGATCTTGTGACGCTGTCTTCGTATGAGTTGTGACAGCGTCACGTGTAATCTGTGACGCTGTCTCTAGGTTCTGAGTATAAATTCTTGATAGATGTTGGTGTAGGTCCGTAGTCTTGTCCGTTTCTTCTCCAAATGAGCCCAAGTCACGTGTATTTCCTCCAAATGCCTTCCAAATGCTGAATACCTAAAAATGAACGATTAAGTATCTATTTTGGGCAAAAATGAACGATTTAGGGGTTAAACGACCCCGAAAAAGTGTATAAAATGACACCTCATCAAATACCCCTACACTTGGGATTTGCTTATCCTCAAGTAAATGGGCTTTTCTACCTAGACAATAGCAATATGAGGGTCATTTTACCTACTCTTTAAAAGTATTTTACAACACAACCTTCTAGACCTTGTAATTAAAAGCACGGAAAGTATATACTAGCACCTCACATAAGTGTTTGGGATTCTCTCTTTCACTCGGTTGTATAATAAATTATAACATAAGGGGGAAACGGAAAATCAACACTCATTACATGTCATAGTATATAAATTACCATATGCTTGGTAAAGGATCAAACCTCCACCGCTAGGCGCAAGCATTATTCAATACTATCTAAGAGTTCTTTTAAAGGGTTGTGAGGTGTAGGTGTAAGATAACATATAATGGAAACGTAAACGGATGGGATATATTTGGGTGGTGACTTTGGGTGAATTTGGAGTGGAAGGGTTAGCTAATTATTTACACGAATACACGCTGGTTTGGTTGCTAAGCCAAGACTCGGACGAAGATATACAAACTCTACACAACTCTACATAAATCTCTTTCTTTTTCTTTTCTATTTTTTTTATTAAGATAATACATCACAGCGTGGGGTTTATAACACGTACCCCTACACTTGAGCTTTTACATGCTCGATATTTACAATCTAACTTATGACCCGATTTGAGGTGGATCAAAATAACATTGAGATCATCTAACAAATATATGGGGGTATTGACTTAACTTTTCTTCCCCATTCTTTCGCGAAATAAATACTACCATGAATCCCAATCGTCCCAAAACAGTATTTACAAGGTTAAGGACTTAGCAACCGTGTACTCAAATAATTAACTTGAGTTAAAACAATAATGTACTAAAAATGAGTACATACAAGGTGGGCTAAGGCGATTTGGGTGTAACGATTGGTTTAAGGGTGTGATAACGCCTAAATTATACATGTTTTCGGCGGCGTTATTTGCATTTATTTTATCATTTCTCGTGAACTTTTGGTACTTAATCAAGCTTAAATTGCTTATAGGTTCACTTGAAGACTCAAGCTCAAAGATCTACACACTTTGGAAGGCGAATACAAGAAAAGAAAATTTTCTATTTAAAAGTTCAAGAAGTTCGCCGCACTTTCTACAAAGTTCGCCGCACTTTCCTATGAAGCCTCTAAAACCGGCGCACCTATATCTTTGTTCGCCGTACTTTTCCCGAAGTCAGAAGAATTAAAGTCTAATAAATGCACCTGCATTAACTCACCAAAACCGCCGCACTTATTTGTAAGTGCGCCGCACTTCCAGTCAAAACATTAAATGACCATCGCATTAACTCCTCAAGTGCGCCACACTTAATTCCAAAACCGACGCACTTTTTCCAAATTTTAGCCTATAAATAGAGGACGATTTTTGCATTCCAAAAAAAACCTCCACAACAATTCTCTCATCACCCCACACCATCTAATCACGAATTTTAAGGGTGGTGACAGCACCTTAAGGGTTCGGGTCGGGTCAATTGGGATTCAATAGCTTGGTTTTTTAAAATATTTTCAGTTAGGAAGAACAATTGTCGAATCGTTGATCTTGTAAACGTTGTATGATTTCTACCACATCTTTAATATGAAGTATTCTGACTTCATAATGGAATGTTATTGTTGTTTTGTTACTTTGTGGATAATGAGTATGTTCTTATGTTTGTTTTGGCATAATGTGATCTTGGATATGGAGTGTTTGGGTATGTGTTTATTGAATGGGTAAAACATATTTTATATAAGAAAATAGGCCGAAAGGTTTCTTTTATATATGTGTTCTATCAATCCATCTAATATATTGGTTATAATAACTTATAAAGGCCGAAAGGATTTGTTGTTATTAATCGATATAATCACTAGTTAATTTAAAGACCGAAAGGATTTATAACTTGTGATAACTCTATTTTAAACACTATTCCAAACACATCATTATCTAAGTGATCATTGCCTAAACAAACATACCTTAATCATTTGATTGAATCATCCTTTTATTGCTTTCTTTGCATTATTCGATATATGCTCGTCTTGGTTAATTTGATCCGTGACAATCTTATTAACCTTAGCACCTTAATTACAAACTGTGAAAACTTCAATTCCTGTGGAACGACCTGGACTTACCTAAAGCTATACTATACACGAACGGGTATACTTCCCGGGTGTTGTGTTTTTAGTAAAAATCGGTATTTCTAGTATTATAAATTTAAAGCTTGAAAAACACACATCAAAGTTTTTGGCGCCGTTGCCGGGGAATTGTTTAAGTTGTTATTAGTTTGTTGCTAGTTTCTGGTGCTATTTTGTTTCTCAAAAAATTTTCAAACCCGTCGTACCGTTTTCTGGCAAACAAAAACTAAAAATCATTTTTCTCCAGGATGTATGCCGCACATCTTATTTGTGCGCTGGTTTTCCTGTAAACTCAGAAAGTACGCCGCACTTTAACCAAGTACGCCGCACTATCTGCATATTTTTCACAAACAAAATTTTGTTTCAAAAACTAAAACCAAAACCTCCCCAATCTGCTAGTCTTAGGTTCTATAATCATTTGGAATTATATTTTATCTGATTATATGTCTTGTGTATTTGTAATTATCTAGTTTATCATAATATTCAGAAAAAAAACATAAAATTTTCTGAAAAGCCGGCGCGCTTTTCCTAAAGTACGCCGCACTCTACCTATCCAAAACAAAATTTCTTTTATTTATTTATTCTTATTTGCTATATAATTAAATTAAAATATATATAATATATAAATTTAAAAATTTATAAAAATATATATATATGTGAAAAATATTTATTTTATTTTGAATATTATCCTATTAGCCTTAACTATATATATAAAAATGTCATTTTGCAAAATGCTTAACGTATGTATAAATCGCATATCTTTCGGAAAACAACTAGTAAGTCTAATATATAAATTAAATAAAAATTTAATAAAAAGGTCTTGTAAATTTAAAATTATCCAAAAAGAATCCATTCAGATCGAATCACATAAATCTTCCACCGAACATCCTATCGTTAAAGAAATATAACATCTAAAAAATACCTGAAGTAGGAAGGTCGAACCAGAACCAAATATACCGCTCCAAGAAATAATAATCCTCGATCCCGATGATCAACCTATGTGGGAAAATGCCAAGATTATAGCACCGACTCCTAATTCTGCCATTGTTCAACCCAATGTCTATGAAAACTTTGTTATCAATAGTACTCACTTAAAAATGATTTCGGAAAATAAATTCGATGGTATTCAGCGGGCCGATCCGCATGACCACATCCGTGAATTTCTCAGAATCTATGACATGTTCAAATATGGTGAAACTCAGAGTGAAGCCGTAAAGCTTTTGATATTTCCCTTTTCCTTGTGCGATGAAGCTAAAACCTGGTTTAACGAACTTATGAAAGTACTATAACATACATCCGTGAGAAACAATTAAGTAAGCTTTTAAACATAATCATACCAACTTCGTTGCTTAAAACCGTCATTTACTTAAAACAGAAAATCCCTCAAAACATAAGTTGAATAGCCTAACCGAATCCTAGTTCTTACAGACTGAAGAACAAGCTTCGAATATGCCATGGGCATGGTCTCGACCAAAGGAAGTTATTTCTTCAAATTAATTCTATCACTGGTCTAGACGAACCCACATCAGGCAATCCTTGAACGTAACAGATGGTAGGTATCATCCTCTACAAAATTCCAAATCAAGCTTTTTCAACTTCTTGAGGACAAAGTCTTTTCGAACAAAATGTCCATTAATCAAAAATGAACATCATCAAAAATCTGTTTCTTTCGCCGATGGAAGTGATAGTAATACTGATAATTCTCGATTTGTGGAAAAATTGAAGGCTATGGATTCTAAAGTTATAAGCTTAAATGAAGAATTGCAAGATATGCGTGAGAAATATAATGAGCTTAGAAATGGAAACGCTTCTAAAAACCACCTGAACGATTACACGCCGATGTGTGAACGTCATGAAGTAAATTTCATCCAATCTGAAGGTTATCAAAACCAAAACTCTCATGATTCGTATTCTCACCAATCCCATCATGATCCTAATGATTCTGAGAAATCGCTTACAGAATTAAACAATGATGTGAGAAATGATCTCGAAGATTTCAAAAGACGTATCCGTAGCATGAGAACTGTTCATTGGAAACTCTATGACAGCGACGATCGTAAAACTACCGGTATTTTACCCAACAAAAAGTCTAAACCTATCAACCAAGGACCTCAATCTAAAACTGATTTTGAAAAATTAATGACTAAATTATTGGATGATCAAAGAGTTTCAAATATGTTTGTCAAAAACAATGTTAAAGATATGATTTTAAAGATGAAGCAGAATGAAAAGAATTTCCAAACTATCTTTAAAAACATGGAAATAAAAATAGATGAGTGGGAGAAGTCTCAAAACATATCTTCAGAACAAACCGATAGGACTGAACCACAACCTCCTCCTCAAGCTCAAACCGAACATGTGAATGCCGTATTCACCGGGAGTGGAAAGTCCGATGATTCTCTGAAAACTCAAAAAGATCCACCACCTCCTATCATCGTTAACAATAAAACCGAAAAAGATAAACCTATTAAGACATCAAAAAGGGATATCACGTGGTTAAAACAAAAGAATATACATTCCGTGAATATATTCCAAAAAATACCATATCCTCAAGCTTTAAGAGTGGATCATTCCCACTTAAACCGTATCATTAAGGAATCTTAAATCGAGTTAAGTATAGTAATAATAATAATAGTAGCAATAGTTAATAATAATAAACCTATAAATAAACTAAAAATATATATATAACAAAAAACTTTGTAGTTTTTAAGTATATCACGCATTCGGCAGGTGTGTCGTGTATCTCGATTTCTGCATCCAAAAAGAAATTTATCGAACTTTATGGGTGTGTTCGCTGGAAAACCTCACGAGACTATAACTCGTCCACTCGGGACATCGAGGGGTTTAAAGGCTTGTTGCATACGCTAAATGCAACTGTGGTGCCTACAAAAGTGCGCTTTTGTATTTAATGTTTTTCTTGTAGTTGTGTTTATTATGCAGATTAAATAAAACAAGTGAAGCTTGGATTGGTGGTTGGAATTTTACACTTGGAAACTTATATAATTGAAGTATTATATTACATGTGGTATAATACACATGCTTGGCATTTCGTTTCGCGCCATATCCTTCATAATTCAGCCAAGCACTTATGAGCCCCGGGAAGTTTCAATTTTACGCATAATGCTCTACTTAAGTGTGGAGGAGCTCTCGCTCCTTACTAAAAAAAGAACATAATGGAATCACTCAAGGATAGCTCCAACGCAGCTATATCTCTATGCCCCGGGAAGTACCGTTTTCCCTTAATTTTCCCTATTTTCTATATTTATCAGTTCTCACATTAAGGGCAATGTTCAACTTAAGTGTGGAGGGGTAGCAAATAGGAAAAATTAATCATGTCTCTCTATGTTTGCCCTGCAGAAATTTTCAAACTTTCATCTAATATTTTTTGGAAAATTAAAAAAAATTATATATTGCTTTTCCAAAAACTTAAAAAATGCATACGCTTAGTAAGGCAAATCCAACCGGATTGACATTTTAACTAGCACAAAATCAACCCACCTAAAGTGTGAGAATTATAAGCCTCTAGAATATTCGGGTGCCCACTTTTGGTGCCCTTTAGCTTGTTCGAGTTAGGGTTGAATGCAGTCATATGTGTCTATTCCGTCGTTACGGATGTGTACGTATGGTCTTTATCGCCTTTTCTGGAACATTGGTATTGGTATAAAGTTATATGAGTGGGTCGGTAATTTAGTAGCTCCAGAACTTATGATTAATCATCATTTACTGGACCGCAATGAGGTTAATTTATAGACAAAGTCGTATGATAAGAGGTGAAATAAATCCCTATGTAATCATGTATCTGCAGCACTCGCTTTTAGTGTTGAGATCCCCAATGTATCCCAAGAGCAAGAAAAATGTGCTCAATGAAGAAGAAGTTGTGTGTCGGCCTTAGTTATCGCATTATCTGGAATGAAAAGAAATCTTTAAAGAATAAAAAAGAAAGAGGGAAGAAATAAAAGTTCAAAGTATAAGGCAAAGTTCTGGCTCATAGAATTAAGTATCTGTTACTCACCCTCATCAATATCACGTTTTGCCTCTTTGAGATTTTTATTCTTGGGCTCAAGCCGCAAAGGGCATGTTTATGTGTCTAATACAAGCATATGGTAGCGACCTAGATTATGTCTGTGCAATTGAGTGATTTCACGAATATAAAACCCTATCTGAGTGACTCGTGTGAATTCAAAAACAAACACTTTCCCTATGTGAGGTGCTCTGTCATATGTCAATGCCTGAAAAGTTATAAAACTAGTAAACACTTGTTAATGCTAAAAATATTTTTTATCCACGTTACGATAAATGATCTTGTTTTCTTGCTTTAATTTCTTGAGGGCAAGCAATAGCTAAGTGTGGAGGGATTTGATAACGTCTTAATTATACATGTTTTCGGCGGCGTTATTTATATATATTTGATCATTTCTCGTGAACCAATTTCGGTACTTAATCATGTATATTTGCTTATTATATGGTCTAGTTGTTCGTGGAAGAAATGAAGAATACACGAAGAAAAGAAGCTTAAACGAGATAAAGATCTCCCGACACATGTCCACTGTTTTGGCCATAACTGGAGCATACGAGCTCGGATTGAGTTGATTCAAGCGGCCACGGAAAGATAATTCAATTATCTACAACCAAAAAAAGTCCAACTGCTGAGATATTACCAAAACAGCCAGTTTTACAAATGAGTACAACATACTTTATGAAGATTCATTTAATTCACTAATCTCTTCCAAAATCCTTCAACATACACCTTCAACTTGGTCCCCAAGTTATCTCTAGCCTATAAATACCTCCCTATGATGCCTTGGACGAAATTATCTAATCATATATCATCACATATAAATCTCAAGAAGAAAATGCCAAAGTACGGCGCACTTTTCCCTTGTGCGCCGCACTTCTGATCGAGTCCCTAAAACCGCCACACAATATTGTAAGTGCGCCGCACTTTTGTTTAAAATTCCCAAAGAAACGGCTAAAGTCCTAATAAATGATGAGTGCATTAACTTCCTAAAACCGCCGCACAATTTCAGAAGTGCGCTGCACTTCTGCCTGATTTCAGCCTATAAAAGGAGGCCTTGGCTCCCTCATTTCATACATCTCGTTACACACTTCCACAACAAATTCTCGTCATTCAACCATGAATTTCAAGGGTGGTGACAGCACCTTAAGGGTTCGGGTCGATTGGAATCAATAGCTTGGGTTTTAGAATAGTTTTCGTTTGGGAGAACTAATTGTCGAATCGTTGATCTTGTAAACGTTGGTATAATTTCTACAACTCTTTTAATATGAAGTATTCTGGAATTTATATGAATGTTATGTGTTTGTTACCTTTGATTATGGAGTGTACCTGTTCTTTTGTTTGTTTGTGCACATGTGATCTTGGATATGGAGCGTTTGGATATGTGTTTATTGAATTGGTAAAACATATTTTATATAAGAAAATAGGCCGAAAGGTTTCTTTATACATGTGTTCTATCAATCCATCTAATATATTGGTTATAATAACTTATAAAGGCCGAAAGGATTTGTTGTTATTAATCGATATAATCACTAGTTATATTTAAAGGCCGAAAGGATTTATAACTTGTGATAACTCTATTTTAAAAACTATTCCAAACACATCATTATCTAAGTGATCATTGCCTAAACAAACATACCTTAATCATTTGATTGAATCGTCCTTTTATTGCTTTCTTTGCATTATTCGATATATGCTCGTCTTGGTTAATTTGATCCGTGACAATCTTATTAACCTTAGCACCTTAATTACAAACTGTGAAAACTTCAATTCCCGTGGAACGACCTGGACTTACCTAAAGCTATACTATACACGAACGGGTATACTTCCCGGGTGTTGTGTTTTTAGTAAAAATTGGTATTTCTAGTATTATAAATTTAAAGCTTGGAAAACACACATCAGGGTGACAATGTTCTTCATTAATAGTCTGGCTTAACCAGAAAATTACGAGAACCGTGAAAAAGGATAGGCTCGAAGGGTTGTACTAGGGGTATCCTACACTAAAAATGAGTGCATGGCAAGGGTGTGGGATAGTTATATGATCGGTGTGACCATCATAACAATTACAGGTTTAAAACATGGGTTAATCCTAATGCCTCTTATCAAGCAAATCCTAATACTTACTATGCGGTCTCGGGATGCATCACAAAAACAAGTTCTAGAATTTAATATACTACCGGTACACTCTCATAATCCTAAAGTAACCGATACCAATGTTCCAGAAAAGGCGACAAAACCACGCATACACATCCGTAACGACGGAATAGACACACATGATTGCTCACTCCTTAACTCGAACAAGCTAAAGGTATAATATCTAAGGGCGAACCTTACATTTTAGGGGTGGAATTTGAGGGTATTTGTGCTAGTAATATAAATTTCTATCCATGAGACGCTATTAATACTTGGTTTTCGTCGGTATGTGTCATAAAAAATTTTAAATTTGGGTTAAAATCACCTCTTATGCTATGTTTTGATATATTACCCATCATTTTAAGGACAAAGCAAATGGCAAATGAAAGAATAGTTTCTAAGGCTTATTTTCCCCCCTACACTTAAGTTGAACATTGTCCCCAATGTTCTATAAAGGTACCCATAAAAACGAATTAAAGGGAAAAGAAAACAAGGAAAAGAAACTAGTACTCCCCTGGTTTGCTCAATAATGGAGAAGAAACATGTGATAACTGGTTAAATCGTCATCCAAGAATTGTCCAATGAAACTTTCTAAAAACTTCCCAAGCTTCTTCTCATCAAATATAACCTGTAATCAAAGACAAAGACAACTATACCAAGCATAAAATGTGCGATATACAAATATACAATATGAATTTAGGGTTTGACTCGATAAAGCAGTAAGGATAGGATGAGAGAATTGTCAAACTCATTGGTTTTGCAGGTTTATAACAGAAGAGTACATATTTTAAATGTTATGCAAGTTTTATTTTAAAAAATAATTAAAAACTTTAAGTTTTTTAGACTTGGACGTTTGACGCCGTCAGGAAACTCTTGACCCCGTCACAGGTGTCGTGGTGACGGCGTCTCGTGACGCTGTTTCCACGTTCTGTGAAAACGAAATTTTTGTTTTTGATGAAAAATTTCCTGCACTTGATTCCATAAGTTAATTCCCGTACAAATAGCTGCATAAAACCTGAGATTTGACAATTTACTCATATGACTCGAAACTGAAGCGAATTAATCTAAACAAATTATTTAACATGCTTGAACTTGGTTCAAAAACCGAATAGATTCCCCTACACTTATTATTTGAAAAATACCTTTGATTAAAATTAAGACGGGGTTAAAAACAATACAAAGCATGATTACAAGATAGATTTCGAACATGATAGAATAAAATGAAAAGAATAAAACACACGACACACCTAATGTGCGAGAAAAGTAAATATTGGGTTGCCTCCCAAGAAGCGTTTTTCTTTATTTACGAGTCTTGTAGCTAGACTCGAAGTCACATATTCTTATGTGACTTCTCCTTCATAATCTATTCCTCCCTTAGTTGTAATAAGAGTGGGATTCTTGCCTTTGAAACTTTTGCTCCTCTATTGGTTGAACTCCATCTCTCGTTCAAAGTGAAGCTTTATCTTTTCTTCCTATTCAAGGTTTAGCCTATTCAACCTAGAAGGTATTCAAGACATTATCTATTCATGGATTGGGATGAATCCCATTATGTCTTGATTAAAGTTCTAAAATTTGTTAATATCTTATGAAACATATTATTAACAAGCTAGAGATGAGAACTGTAAAATGTGTTTTGTGTTTCCCAATTAAGAACAATTTATTGTTGCTTAAAACTAAGTAATTGGAAAATTATCTCTACTTACAAAGGTAAGTGGGAGCATCTATAGATCTTGAAGATATTCAAGAATAAAATACATAACTTTTTGAATTCACTTGTTGATGTCATACTAAGGTTTAACATGAAAATGTCGAACCAAAGTATAATGTGACTCTCATTCATAAATCCGCAAGGATGCCTCACCAATGGAGTGATATTTTAATATCAATGCTGAGGAATATAAATTAGAGGGTCATTATAAACCTACTAACTAATAAGATGAATTATCATATCTTGAATCTGATAAATGTCTTAGACCTATGAATAAAAAGATGTAGTTCTTAAAAGATAATCAATGTTTTGAGCTTGATTGATCTTTCACCAAACAGTTAAAGTGTGAGGTTAAAATAAGTTTCTTTTGAAGAAAGGTTCATAAGGGCAAAATTGTATACATATTAATGCCTGACTAAAGATAAGAGTTTTTAATCATACTCAAGCAATTGAGTGTGATTATAACTAATTGTCATACATATTTTCTTAAATCTGAAATATGGCAAATTAAGGTTCGTAACTCTTTCCTTAATGATTACCATTGCAAGGACGGTGCGTAATCAAAAGGGTTATGAGTCTATTTTTGGAATATGGCAATTAAGTTTTATAACTCTTTACTTTATGATTACTTTTGCGAGGACGGTGTGTAATCAAAAAAGGTTATGAGCTCGAATAATATTTATAAAGTATACAAGATAATAGAATCCAAGTGTGGATTGGATCATGTATCTAGGAGCTAAAATCTTAAGTTTAATTACAATATGCTTTTTGATTAAATTAAGATAACTCCTGAGTATACCTGACATCAAGTGGGAGCATTATGTTTTACCTTAAAATTCATATGTTGTGTAACATATTGAAAGCACCATTACATCGAAGCTAGATGTTAATCCTTGAGATTGGAATGAAAATTCACTTGGGAATTTAGGAAATAAAACAAACGACCTTGGAATAAATGTTTATTGAAATGAACATATGCAGTGATTAAGTCCAACACAATGCAATACATCATTGAAGCAAGTCTTGAATGATATATTTCACTTGAGATAATTTAATACATGAATGAAAACTTTGTGTTTTTAACTAAGGATTCATTATTTATATTTTATATTGTGTATGAGACGGGTTGTTACTTTTGCACAAAAGCAAGATGAGCTAACAACAACAGTGTCTAATTGAGAGTGTTTAGATGACTGTTAACAACAGTGTCGAATTGAGAGTGATTTAGATGACTGTTAAAACAAATGTTTACGAATTATATAAGGCATAGTGTTGTTCGTGTACACTGATAAATGCTTTTTAAGTCCCTTTTTAAGTTAACTGTTTTAGTGTCTTATTAGCTTATTGCATTTGCTTTTTTCTAGGTTATTTTAGCTTAATAAGTTTAAATATTGGTCTGATTTAGCTTATTTAGATTTTGCTTTAGCTTATTAAGTTTTTAGATAGCTAGTAGTTTAGGTTATAGTCATTTAGTAAGAATAAGCTTAACTGTTACTTTTAAAGTGTTTTTTCATAGCTTATTTTTAAGTTTTATCAAAAAGCCCTTTTATTAAAAGTGCTTATTTTAGTGTCAAAAAGCTTTTTCAAAAATTAAATTTGCAAAATAAAAATGTTAGGCCGTATAGGGAAGTCTTAGGTTTCGAACCCGAGACCTCTACCTTAACTGCCTAACATTTTAGCACACACTCCACTACCAACTGCCCTTGAGTCTTTTTTCGTTTAATACTTTGCACTATCTAGTTAATATAGTAGTTTGTCAGTTTTAGCTTATTAGGCTTAGTTGCTTATTTACTGCTTATTCGTTCAGCTCATTTTCGAGTTTTTATTTTTCTTATATTCTACATAGTTCAAAGTATTTTTCATAATTTTTCTAGATTTTTAATAATTAGTTTACTATTTTTAATATTTTATTTAGAATAAATCTGTTTTTAATTCAAATAAATAAAAAAATAAAAATAAAAAAAATATAATTCTTTTTTCTAAAATTATTTTTAATCATTTAGGACCTTTAGAAATTAATTTTGCATTTTTAGGGTTAAAATTTGATAGTTTAGGTTTTTAAGTCTCGAATTTTGTTTCCCGTTATCATTTTATGCTTTAATTTCTTAATTGCTTTAATTGTTAATTTAGCTTATCATTATTTGCTTTTGCATTAGTAGAATTAAAATCAAAAACCAAAATACTTGATATTCAAGCATCAAACAAAATACCTTCGCGGTTTTCAAATTCGCCTCTTGTCGGGATACGACATCCAGGAGATTAAATATTGTTTGTCCTCAAGCAATTTCCATATCAAATAGGATACTCTCAATACTATAATTAATTTGAGATATTTAGGATATATATTTTATTATATATTGTCGGAACCAATAATCACTTCACTTCATGATGAACACAAGAAAAATAGATAAGAAGAAATATGAAAGAATTTTAGAGAGAGAAACAAGAGAGAGAAAATAGAGAGAAAATAGATAGTTGATTTCTAATGTGTGAAAAACAAATGAACCAACACCCTCTCTACACTTGGAGAGGGGTATTTATACTTCCTACATGGGCCGGCCTATGGGGCTTTCTTTGGGCCATGTGGTGTTTGATTATGGGTTGGGCTCGGGATTACTTTGGACCCTAGTCTTTAACACATACAATACTAGATTAATTTAACGAGCCTGATTCTCGTTTAGCTATTTAAGATGACCGAGACCTAATATTCCTAATGAACGAACTTCATGTTCGACTCAATATTTTTTGAGGCTAACAATCTCCCCCGAAGTGAGTTCATTGTGACACTCCTTTATGAGATCAATGAGATTGCTATTGTCGTTAAGCTCTTGTCTTTGTCTTGGTCTTTATGTTGTTGTAGGCTTGTTCCTTCATGCTATGTGTATCTTTGATCTTGAGACTTTGATATTGTTCCTTTCGACTTCGTCTTTGTTCCGAGATTCTCTAAATCTTTTTCTCTTCAGTCTTGATCATCTTTTTACACCTTGCGATCTCTTTTTGTGTTTGACCCACCATGTCATACTTTTGCATCATCTTAAAGCTGCTGACAATCTCACTTGATCTAGCTTAATATCTTAAAGGTTGATCTTGATTATCAGAGTTGCGGAAGTCTTTGTTTTTGTTTGATCTTGAGCTTTCTTGATTCTTGAATCTTGATGCTTATAGTATGTCTTTGTCGTTTGAGTCGGCATGTTTTTTTGTTTTTGTTTCTGGTAATGAATCCGACTCTGTGGAATGATGGCCTGCAACACCGTCGTTTTTACCTGCTTTTAAATGTTAGTAGTAAAACAACAGTTATGGACGGAAATAATGGCTTTGTCATTCGTCAAGATTCAGTTGCATTAACCTCCGGTTCTGTGAGGACCATTTTACAGTATAAATACTGTACCTGTGATCAGGTAGGTTCAATTTAGAAGAACCTCCTTGACAAGGTTTCCAGCTCAAAGTGTTAGATCCTCTAACGCGTATGCATTAGATTCACCGTACTTGCTTGTTCTCAATACTGGAACGTCTCAAAGCAGACAATACGATATGAGTGAATCAGATAGTTACTATCTTTCTGATTGAGTCGTCAACTCATTTACTGGAACAAGTTTGATTCACACTGAATCGAACCATCGTTTCTTTCCAGTTGACACAAGTTTGATTCATATAGAATCGCACGAGTCACCTACCGAGAGCTTGTTTGATGTTGGCTCAAGAAGGATTTCCATCTTCATTGTGAATACTTAAGTATCACTCGGATGTTCTGGAAAAATCACAAGGATAATGCGTAGGACTCTTGTTAGCAGCTTGTGAACTTATTGGTGTTCCGCAAGTGTTTGTAATGGAATGTGTCCTAATGAGATTTATTTTATTGATCTCTTGGCTCTAAACTCGATTAGTGCGTTTTGGTTTTAGTACTCGGAGGCTGGAGCAGACTGCCACCTATTCAATATCAACTAACTCAGAGTGAGAAAGTCAATAGAAGTCGTGTGTATCTCCGTGACAAATGAGACACGTGTTTGTTTGAGAGAAACGCGATAATGGTTGGGGATGGGTTGTGCTTGCTATCCTTGGGTCTATGATGTCGTCTTCAGTATCAGAATTCATCTTTGTGAAAACCGGATAGATTATGTATTTACCTGGTCTTCTGGCCTAGGTATGTGAGGGCTTCTTTCTGTACACCCTTTTCTATACATTTCTTTTTTCATTTTCAACCCTTCAATGCTTACAAGACGTCATTACTAACACCTTGTTGTGATTGTTCCAGTATTAGCTCAATCTTAGTAGGCATTATTCCCTTATACTCATTCATCTCCAATCATACCTAAGGACTGCTATTTCTAACTATAGAGTGTCCTTGGGTAGATCCCTCCGGTTTTGGTTGAATCATAAGACTAATACCTAACCTAACCACCTTATGACTTCAGAATCGTCGTGAATTAAGATGTTGTTGGGTATGAGATCGTAACCATAAAACCTTTTTCGAAGAGTATCAAGCACTTTGAGTCGTTTAGATCACTTATTATTTTCAAGATCACATTTTAATTACATTTCTCCCCTTAGTTTAAATACTAATTCACTTAGTTTTTGAAATACCATGTGATTAAAATTTGTCATGAAAGTTCTGTGGGGAGAAAATTTTTAATCTTAGCATGAATTATATGGAACATGAACTTGCTCCCCCTCAATTTTACATATGTTTGACACCAAAAGATGATACCAAGTTGTAAAATGAATATAAAATTTAGGGTTAGCATTGTTGAGCACACAATTTTGAAAGATTATGAATTGTCATTGAATAATTCTTGAAAAATTATGCTCAACCACTTAATCATCTTATAACATACAATCTATTGAGTAGTCATTAGTATTTTAGATTTGTTATTAAGAGATTTTTGATAATGTTTTGAATACATAAAATTTTCATGTTATGATGTAACCAAAATCATTAAAACTTTGTTTTTCGAAAAAAACTCCCCCTCAAACATTGACTCATTTTAAAAATGTCATCAAATGTAGAAGAATTGTCCTGTAAAACTTGATGAGGGATGGAGCGTTGAACACACAATTTTGAATAATTTTGAATTGTCATTGAGAAATTCTTGAAAATTTGTGTTCAACATGTTGAAAAACATCATGTTAGAAGACTTCTCTTCTAACGCTAAGGATAAGTGCACTGAAACGTACATTTTTCTTTGTCGTTCGGGTCCGAGTTGCAATCTGAGAGCAATTACAAGTCATAAATAAAATTAGAAATGACATGTTTTGAAAGCATTTGAAACTCCTGTTCGAACTTCATTTACACGCCCGTGTTGATGTTAATCAACATTTCTAGGTACGTAAATGTTATCGATTCCAAGAGACATGTCGAGAAGATTCTTTTTGTGAAGCATTTTCTGATTTTTTTTCTAATTTTGTATTTTCTTTTTAAAATTTTATATTTTTGTATTTGTTTTTATAAAAAATATTTACATGTTGACCTCAGCATTGTTATATGATGGTGGAATAGTAATTCCAACTCTTGTCGTGATGTAGCTGTCTTGTCTGCTGAAGGAACAACTTTTGGAACCAGCTTTGAACTGGACGGTTCATTGCTGTGTTCGTGAATTCCGAGTTCTGAACTTTTATGATCAGAAGTCATTGCTTGTTCATCAGATCAAAATTCCTTGAAGCCCTGGTTTCGGGTGATATCAGTCACTTTTTTTAAGATACCAAACTTAAGTCCTTCCTTTTAGGATTTAAGATTTTGTTACCATGTACTTATATGAAGAGTACCTGACTGACTTAAGAGTGTTGTTTCATTTTCAATAAAAAGTCTTTAATGTTTAATCTTTCATTGCCATTGATCTTGTGATTTCATCCATGGAATGATCTAGGGATCCTACATGCTAGATGTGAATATCTTCCCAGTAGGAACCCACCTAAGACCAACTGTCTTGAAAATTTTACCCGTCGGTTTCCACCTAAGACAAGATCTAGGAGTCATTGTTTTCTCATGCACAACGGAAGTCTTTTTGATTGAAAACCTATGTCCTTTTGGGATCTGTCTTTCTGGTTTCTTTGCAAAACTTATTTGCTCTACGAGTATGTATCTTTTTGTTGTCTTATGGGATGGAACCTTAGCACGTGAGTTGACTTCATTCAGGAATTTTGTTACACAAGAGTCATGATTTGCATTAAAGACACATTTCTGGCATGTCGAGCAAACAAAGTGTTTGGAGTCAAAAAAAATTCTAGATTTTCTAGAGTGTTCTGCCATGGGCACAGTCTTTGTCATTACGCAACTACTCTTAGATGCAGGCCAATTCCTAGACTTTTGGTTATTGATCCTAGGTTTTGGTTTGCTACCATTAGCTGTGCTTGTTGATCTAGCAGAAGGTATCACACTAGATTTAGAATTCCTACCTATTTCTTGTGTCTTTTTCTTAGCTCCCTCTAGGTAGTGATTATGAACCATGTCATTTGAGCTATACCTAGATGAGCTAGGTGCAATCATGTGATGAGGTTTTGCAAAGGCAGATTCTCTTTCCCTAGGCAAATAATGTGTAGTGACTGGTTTTGGCAAATCGTTGTTCACATCAACTTGGGAGGCAAACCGTGGTTTTGAAGATTTAGGTCGTTTATATTTAAACACAGTTGGTTATCTAACAACGAATTGGTTTCTAAGTAGATGTAAAATCGGTTTTCCCAAGATTGATGATTCTGCAAACTTAGTATTCACACTATTTCCTTTTAATTTTCTTAACTCATTTTTTAATTCTGCAATTGCAAATCCTTTTTTCTGAAGTTGAGCTTTGAACTCAGCATTTTTGATCAATCAAATAAGTTGTGTGTTCTATAGTCTTAGCTCTTGTTGTCTTGATAGAATCAGACAGTTCTTTGTAACGCCTTATCAAAGTCTCATTTTTCTTAAGTAATTTAGCCACTTTATGGTCTAATTCGATGTTTTTATTTCAATTACATCTATGTCATGTTTAACCTTGGCTTCATTACTTTTTTACTTTCTAAAATTGACCATGTTGCCTTTCTTTTTAAGCTTGATTTTGATATTTAAGTTCAAGATCAATACAATGTGCTTCCATTCTTGAAAAATCTTTTTGAAATTTGGCAACGATCTTTTTGAGACATATATTTTTAGATTCGAGAGATTGATTTGAGAGTTCAGTTATCTGATTATCAGTTGATTTAGCAGGCAAAGGACGTATGTTATGACATTGTTTAGCATTCTGGTCAACCTATCCTTTATTATTGAATTTAGGTTACTCAGTATGCTGTTGTCATGTAGCAAAGACATTGATTTCAGCAGTCGTTTGTACCTCAGCCATTGGCTCTTCATCATATATGGGTCTGATATCTACATCATCAGCATGTGCATCATTCCCTGATTTGCTGCTTGTATCCTGCTCTTTTGATTCTGTCGCACTGCTTTCTTTGTCAACCAAACTAGCATCCAATGCTTTACTCGTATCAACCTTTTCCTCTGTTTTCTGTATCTGTCTTTCATTCACCCAGTTGTCATACTCTCTTTTATGCAGTGATCTTTTATCAATCAACTTCTTAACAGATTCCATGTGTTGGATCAATGTATCACGAAATTCTCGAACCTCCAGTTGAGTGTATTCTAGAAAGTACTTACGTGTCATTATAACATATTCATCATCTAAATGAATCCATGACTTGATGAACTTTTGAAACTGTATCTCGAGTACTTTAAAAGCAGCAATGGATCCAATCTCTTGAAATTCTTCTTTGTCAAGTTGCTTTTCTAGTTGGTGGATGTTTAGGAACATCATGCCTGTGAAAGTCTCTACATCTTGACCAAAGAGTATCGCAAATGCGCGTTTGAATGCACACTCGGTTCGAGTTCCTTTTAAGTCGTTGTTTGAAAGAAGCTTGAGATGTGAATGAAGTAGTCGAAAATATACCATGCAACTTTCTTTTGCTATGTCTTGCATTTGTTGCATTTTTTGTTCTTCCGAATCCGAACACGAAGATAAAGTATCTTTCGTTTCCATTTTAACGTGATGTGAAGTGAAAATGATGTGTAAGATCTAAAGTAGGTAAAGTGATTGTTGTTGTGGATTAAATTCAATTAACGATCACGGGATTTTACAAATCTATGATTTAAACCGAGAGAAGAAGCGACTTTTATAGGATTTTACTAAATCAAGAAAAACCGTGAAAATAGAATTGTTGTTGGTGAAATCGTTGTTGTTGTTGAAGAACTTGATCTTTTGTTAACGATTTGTGAGCTAAAACGATGAACGATGCACAAACGATTCACTTTTGAGGACTAACGATTGAATTATATGAAATAAGGACTAACGGTGCAAGTTAGTTTCAACAAAGAGGTGTTTTTAATCAAATAAGGATTAATGATGAAAACCGAAAAAGAGCTTATACGTGAAACTGGTTCGGCTCTTTTTAAATTTTAACTAGTTCGGCTCATTTATACTTAACTCGGTCGGTCCTTTATCTAACTTTGCTCGTTCGGTCCTAGTTAACTTAAACTCGATCGGTCCTTTATCTAACTTTGCTTGTTTGGTCCAATCTTAGAAAACTCGTTCGGCTCTACAAAAGTTCACTCGTTCGGCTCTACAAAAGTTCACTCGTTCGGCTCTAAAAAAGTTCACTCGTTCGGCTCTACAAAAGTTCACTTGTTCGGCTCTACAAAAGTTCACTCGTTCGGCTCTTTTAAAATGACACTCGTTCGGCTCAACTAAAGAAACACTCGTTCGGCTCTTTTAAAATGACACTCGTTCGGTTGTCACTAGCTTCCTTGTTGAGACTAGATCGGTTCCCTTGTCTTGTGACTAGATCGGTGCTAAAGATTGAACTTGAGCCAACAATTAAGAATTTCTACTCAAAGGCTGGAGACGGTGTCACAGATTACACGTGACGCCGTCACAATCCATACCAAGACGGTGTCACAAGAACTCAAGACGATGTAAGAATGCATGACCCAACCCATTATCTAGAATATTCTATTCATGATGGTGTCACGATTAAAATGCGACGTCGTCACAGTAATTTTCTTATATATACAAATCCATTTTTCGGGTTTTAAGTGTGTAACTTTAGAGTAATCGTTTAGCACCTGTTAGGGACAATTTTAGGGTCTCAAAACCCAATTGTACTTCCTTTAATTCATGTTTTAATCAAGTAAGACTATCTTAATCATTCAATATGTCTTGTTGTGTGATTCTTATCTGTTCTAGCTTTATCTTTAACATGCTTGGCTAAACCTTTTATTGTGTTTATTTATGATTGTATGAAACCTATGATGTAGATCTTAGTGATGTTGCTTCTTGTGATGAATATGCATGTTAGGTCTTAGAAAACCAGCTTTTGTCTGTATCGCTGTTGATATGTTTAGGAAAACATGATTGTGTAGAAAGGATACCATCGGGTAACAGTCTTCATACTACCTTACCCCTTATATGGTTGATCCACTCTTAATATATTTCAATTGCATTTAATATACTCTTAGGGGCCTTGTAATAGTCTTCATACTACCTTACTTGTGCGTTGCCTTAACGAAATATTAAATAGACGGCGGGTTCGTGTAATTCGTTCGATGACATAAGGAAATAATTCTACATAATCATCACAAGTGTGACAAAGCAACAACACTAGGAGAAGCAATCTAGGGAGTAATACATGATTACATAAACACAATCTTTTATTATATTGTTATCACCAGTAGCTTAGTTTATTATTTAGTTTAATAGCTAAAACCAACCAACCTCTCAAATATATGATTTACATGCTTTCTTATAAACATAAAAATACAAAAATAATCTTCTCTCAACCCTTAGAATTTTGTTAGGCCGTAATCAAGCCTTCCTAACCTATTCCCCTAGAGAACGATAACAACCACCGAGTCTTACCTATACTACACTACAATGATTAGGTACACTGCCTAGGGAGTTGTAAAACTTCTTGTAGAAGTCTCTTACGACAACCGCAACAAGTTTTTGGCGCCGGTGCGTGGGGAATAGTTAGGTTTTGATCATAGTTTAGCTTAGTTTTACTTGCTTGAATCCTTTCAAGTAAGATTTAATTTCCGCAAATTAGCTTTCTTGTATTCTATCTTTTCTTGGTGTTATCTATCTCGTAAATCCATCACCATGACATGTAGCACCGTTAAGAGGTTAACGAAACCTCTCGACGAACCCGAAAGAGAATTCCAGAGGCGTAGGGATAAGCCGCCTGCCCGCCCTCCCTACGTTCACATCAAAACGAATCTCTTGCTATAGCCAAAAGAAACCTCTTTGATGATGAAGCATCCTCCTCCTACAACACTAGAGCCAAACCGCCAACGCCTCCAAAGACCTTACACGAACATTCTCATCCTAATTCCTCTGGTTTCCTAAATCTAATTACCTTTCCAACCGAACAAACAGAAAGAATCGTCGACTCACGCGACATCTGGTTAATTCAAAACACGTGCACATTCCAAGGATTGAGAAACGAGGACCCCCTCCGTCATATTAGGCACTACTTAAGCATCGTCTATAACATACAAGCTGACGGAGCCACACGGGATACATGTAGGTTAAGATTCTTCCACTTCTCTCTCAAAGGAAAAGCAGCAGAATGGCTTGTCAGAATACCCCCCACTCAAATCACGACGTGGGATCAACTCGTGTCACGATTCCTTGACCATTTATTTCCGGTAGGACGTACCTTGGCCCTTAGAGATTTAATCCTCTGATTCAAAAAAGGGGACGGCGAACCCATCAAAAGCGTCTGGATCTATTTTTAGGACTTAATCAAACAGGTTCCCCATCATGGAATACAGAAATGGCTTCTGGTACAAATCTTTCACGATAATATATCCCAGGATGACCGTAGGAAACTCGACCAATTCGCCTAATTCTGCTTCGACTCTCTCACCGAAGAAGAAGGGTGGAATCGAATTGAAGAACATGTCCAATACCAAGATGATCCGTGGGATGACGTGTCACCACCCATGAACATTTCTTCCATTTCGGAAGCAATGCAACCTACATTGAGGGGGCGCCTAAAAAGGGCTTGCAATCAAATTTCCTACCTCGAAACACCTACTCGAGAGGTTGGGTTGAAAAACCCATACCTAATATGCGACTACTACGGAGGATCTCACGAGGCCGATGAATGCAAGCAAACTAACCAGGCCGAGCAGGTATGCTTATCCGGGGGAGACATCTACGATGACCCTTCCCTTCTGAGGTTCTATCAGAATGACGACACCTCACCATGAGGGAACAGCAAACGTAAAAAAAGGAGAGGATAGCCCCGAGTATATTATTAGAAGTAAGTTTGAGGATGAACTCGCCAACTTCATGCTCAAAAAGAAGTCTCGCGCAAAATGGATAGGAGATATGCTTGTCCAACACCGTAAGGAATTGCATGAATAATACTCCCAAATACTTTCAACAATCAACAAAAGCAAAACTCTTGACCCTGAAGCACCAACTTTCGCCATAACAACTAGATCAGGAATTAGCACATAAGACCCACCTTTTCCAGCCCCGCCACGACTAGCGACTGACAACTTCACCGAAGGAGAAACCGAAAAAGAAGGGCATGTGGGCGCAGAACTAAGCATTATACAAGAACCCGCCCCTCAGCCATCCATCCTTTACCAACCTTCCAAGTCATCCAATCTACCTTTTCCGTCCAGATTAAAGAAGCAGAAAAAGGATGACGAGGATGAACGGCTTCTCTCAATCTTTAAGCAAATTCATATCAATCTGCCATTCCTTGAAGCTATGATTCATATGCCAAAGAGAGCCAATGTTTTGAAAGATCTACTTTCGCATAAGGAGAAACTTGAGAAAGTGGCCTCCTCAGTCAAACTTAGTGAGGAGTGTTCCGCTATTATTTAAAGGAGTCTGCCCCAAAAAAGAAGGGGATCCTGGAAGCTTCACATTGCCTTGTCTTATCGGACCTTTAGCAGTCAAGAATGCCCTTGCTGATTTAGGAGCAAGCATAAATCACATGCCACATTCTCTCTTCCGACGATTAGGGATTTCTAAACTTAAACCTACCAAAATGAGTATTCAACTAGCCGATCGATCTATCAAATACCCCATCGGGGTCTGCGAGAATCTATTGGTGAAAATAAGCAAGTTCATCTTCCCAGTCGACTTTGTAGTTTTGGAAATGGACGAAGACGAGCTAGTCCCAATCATTTTAGGGAGGCCCTTCCTCGCCACGGCACACGTAATGAACTTCATGAAGGAAAATTGAGTTTAAGGGTCAGAAGTGAAACCGTCACCTTCAACATTGAGAAATCTATAAAATCTAAACACTCCTGTGACGATTACCTATATTGTGCTGATCATACCGCTAAGCTGGTCCAGGAACAATGGATCGACACAGTAAACCATGATGGAGAGTGGACTAAAGAAGAAGAAGTGGACGATCTTAACGAGGTACTTGCAGTCTCCTTCTACCCGAGGACAGAGCCGGTGGAACCACTGGAATGGAAAGCCCCGGAAAATCGACTAAACCCATCATGCATGGAATCACCCAAACTCGAATTGAAGGAATTACCCGAACACCTTGAGTACGCTTTCCTCCAAGAAAACAACCAACTCCCAGTGGTCATCTCTTCCGCATTATCCACCGTCAAAAAAACCAGACTCCTCGAGGTTCTTCGAAATCATAAAGGGACGATCGCTTGGAGTATTGCGGACATTAAAGGGATCGACTCATCCTTCTGTACTCACAAAATCCTCTTGGAAGACGAGTTCAAACCAAGTGTCCAGCCTCAAAGACGAGTTAACCCCAACATCAAGCGGTATAAAAAAGGAAGTTTAATAAAACCCTGACGCAGATTAATCTATCCCATCTCCTGACTGTCCTTGGGTAAGACCATGTCCAGTTGACCCAAGAGGGAGGAATAACCGTAGTAAAGAATAAGAAGGATGAGCTCATCCCACAACGGACAGTCATCGGATGGCGCATATGTATCGACTATCGTAAGTTGAATAACGCAACCCGAAAAGATCACTTTCCACTTCCGTTCATCGATCAAATGCTTGAACGACTGGCTGGGCATGAATACTACTGCTTCCTAGACGGGTTTTCTGGATACTTTCAAATCCCTATCGCCCCTGAAGATCAATAGAAAACCACATTCACCTGCCCTTACAAGACCTTCTCATACAAACGAATGCCCTTCGGGTTATGCAATTCCTCGGCCACTTTTCAATGCTGCATTAGAGCTATATTCCATGAGCTTATCAAGGATAGCATGGAGGTATTCATGGACGATTTCTCAGTCTTTGGTAGCTCTTTCGACCACTGCCTCAAAAACCTTAAGAAGATGCTAAAAAGGTGTGAAGAAACCAACCTTGTATTGAATTGGGAAAAATGCCACTTCAATGGGTAAAGGCAAAGAATCAAACACTCCCATAAGGTCTCGGGTTCTAGATTGAGTCGATAAAGCAAAGTCAGGCACTTTTCCAAACTACCATACCCAACGAATGTGAAAGCCATTCGAAGCTTTCTAGGACATGCTGGTTTCTATAGAAGATTCATAAAAGTTTTCCCACAAATCGCACGCCCAATGACCCAGCTCCTAGTTAAAGATGCACCATTCAACTTCTCCGAAGAATGCATCCAAGCATTTGACACATTAAAACGCGAACTGACGCAGGCACCAATCATGATCAAGCCAGATTGGTCATTACCATTTGAAATCATGTGCTACGTAAGTAATTATGTTGTTGGGGCAGAAAAATAATGAACAAAGCACAAGAAAACTACACAACTACCGAAAAGGAGCTTCTGGTTGTTGTCTTTGCATTTGCCAATTTCATCAATACCTGGTCTTATCCAAGACCATCGTTTTCTCGGATCATTCTGCCCTGTGATATCTATTCACAAAACAAGATGCAAAACCACGCCTAATTTGATGGATCTTGCTGCTCTAGGAATTCGATATCGAGATCCGTGATAAGAAAGGTGCTGAAAATCTAGCAGCTGATCATCTCTCCCGACTAGAAAACCCCGACCTTATGAAGCTAACCAAAGCTGAGATAAGGGAATTATTTCCCGAAGAGCAATTGATGGCAATCTCCGATAAGAAAAACAAACCGTGGTATGCCGACTATGCTAACTATTTAGCTAGCCGAGTACTGCCCTTCCGATCCACCCGTCAAGAGAAACAAAAATTCTTCAACGATTTAAGGCATTACTTTTGGGATGAGCCCTTCTTATTCAAACAGTGTGCTGACCGAATCATACGAATATGCGTGGCCGGAGATGAGGCAACACAAATTCTTCGACAATGTCACAGTGGACCATCCAGAGGGCATCATGGCATCGCCACCACCGCAAGAAACGTCTTTGAGGCTGGGTTTTACTGGCCACATATCTTTTGGCACGTAAGTTGGTCCAGGTTTGCGATGTATGTCAGCGAGCAGGAAACATTTCGTCAAGGGACAAAACACCTCAGAAATACATCCAGGTCTGTAAAATATTTGATGTTTGGGGGATTGATTTCATGGTACCTTTCCCCTCATCAAACGGAAACAAATATGTCTTGGTAGCTATTGACTACGTATCAAAGTGGGTAGAGGCTCAAGCCTTCCCCACCAATGATGCTCGAAACGTAGTGAACTTCCTCAAGAGACTATTCGCACGATTTGGAATACCAAAGGCCCTTATTAGCGATAGGGTTACCCATTTCTGTAACCACCAAATGGAGAAAGAAATGAAAAATTATGGAGTGGTTCGCCGATTCTCAACCGCGTATCACCCTCAGACAAACGGGAAAGTCGAGAACACGAACCGAGCAATAAAGCGTATTCTTGAAAAAAACCATCGTGAAACAAACAGTAAAGACTGAGTCATACCAATTAGAATGAATCATTATGGCATTCCATAAGCGTTTAAAACCCCTTTAGGAACGACCCCGTTTAGGATAATCTACAGCAAGGCATGCCATCTTCCTGTCGAATTAGAACATAAAGCCTATTGGGCTATTAAAAACTGCAACATGGACCTTACCAAAGCTGGAGAAAACCGGTTCTTATACATTCATGAAGTTTGAACGACATGGAGCTGGATTGCTTACAATCATCCATCCCTATAAGAAAAGAACAAAAAGTGGGCACGATATACAATAAAATTTGCCAATCAGCCTATGAAAGAGGTGATAAGGTACTTCTCTTCAATTCACGTTTAAGACTATTCTCCGGGAAACTAAAGTCAAGATGCTACAGACCATTTTCAGTAAGTAAAGACATGAAAACGGGGCGATTGAGCTGTACGATGAAGAAAGAAGCGAGTTTATCATAGATAAACAACGGGTGAAGCCGTATCAAAAGAACATATTAGACATAAACAGAGACGATGATATAACTCTGGATGATGAAGGAGAAGTCACGTAAGAACGTGTGCCTTCGAGTCTAGCTACAAGACTCGTAAATAAAGAAAAGTGCTTCTTGGGTGCAACCAATATTACTATTCTCCGAGCATTAGATTGATCCATGTGTTTTATTCTTTTCGTTTTATTCTATCATGTTCGAACTCTATCTTGTAATCATGCTTTGTTTTGTTTTTAACCTCGTCTTAATTTCAATCAAAGGTATTTTGCAAATAGTAAGTGTAGGGGAATCTATCCAGTTTTTGAACCAAGTTCAAGCATATTAAATAAATTGTTTTGATTAATTCGCTTCAGTTTCGAGTCATATGAGTAAATTGTCAAATCTCAGGTTTTATTCAGCTATTTGTATATGAATTAACTTATGGAATCAAGTGCAATAAATTTTTCATCAAGAAATAAAAATTTCGTTTTCACAGACTGTGGAGACGGCGTCACGATTTACACGCGACGCCGTCTCTACGACACCTGTGACGGGGTCAGGATTTTCTTGACGGCGTCAAATGCCTAGGTCTAGAAAACTTAAGATTTTTTATTATTTTGGAAAAAAAAACTTGCATAACATTTAAAATATGTACTCTTATGTTATAAACCTGCAAAACCAATGGGTTTGACAATTCTCTCATCCTATCTTTACTGCTTTATCGAGTCCACCCATAATGCATATTGTATATCGCACATTTATCTTGGTGTATCTGTCTCTTGTCTTTGATTACAGTTATATTTGAGGAACGAATCTGGAAGTCTAGAAGTTTCTCATTAGACCAATTCTTGGATGAAGAATAACCAGTTATCGCATGTTTCATCTCCATTATTTGAGTAAACCAATGGAGTACTAGTTTTCTTTTCCTTGTTTACTTCCCCTTTAATTTGTTTTTACGGGTACCTTTTCTAACATTGGGGACAAAATTTGGGTTCAACTTAAGTGAGGGGAAATAAGCCTTAGAAACTATTCTTTCATTTTTTCCATTTGCTTTGTCTTTAAAATGATGGGTAATATATCGAAACATAGCATAAGAGGTGATTTTGACCAAAATTTAAAATTTTTTATGACACATACCAACAAAAACCAAGTATTAATAGTGTCTCATGGATAGGAATTTATATTACTAGCACAAAAATCCTCAAATTCCACCCCCAAAATGTGATGTTCGCCCTTAGATATTATACCTTTAGCTTGTTCGAGTTAAGGAGTGAGCAAGTCATTGTGTCAAATTCTGTCATTATGGATGTGTAAGCGTGGTTTTGTCGACTTTTCAGACAATATTATTGGTACTTAGGATTATGAGAGTGTACCGATAGTATATTAAATTCTAGAACTTGTTTTTGTGATGCATCCCGAGACAGCATAGTGATGCCTCCCATTTAGGAAAATATTTTTTTTTGCTTGATAAGAAGCATAGATTAACTCATGTTTTAAACCTGTAATTATTATGATGGTCACACCGATCATATAACTATCCCACACCCTTACTCTACACTCATTTTTAGCGCAGGATACCCCTAGTACAACCCCCCAAGCCTATCCTTTTTCATGGTTCTCATAATTTTCTGGTGGATTCCAGATTATTAATGAAGAGCATTGTCACCCTTAAACCAATGGTTACACCCAAAAAGCCTTAGCCTACCTTGTATGTACTCACTTTTAGTACATTATTGTGTTTAACCCAAGTTAATTATTGAGTACATGGTTGCTAAGTCCTTATCCTTGTAAATACTGTTTTGGGACGATTGGGATTCATGATAGTATTTATTTCATGGAAGAATAGGAAAGAAAAGTTAAGTCAATACCCCCATACGTTTGTTAGTTGATCTCCATGTCATTTTGATTCACCTCAAATCGGGTCATTAGCTAGATTGTAAATATCGAGTATGTAAAAGCCCAAGTGTAAGGGTATGTGTTATAAATCGGGTTAATACACAAATATGTTACTAAAGTTTGCCCAAATGTTCACCTAAGTTACTAAAGTTTTTTTCGTTACAAATAGGTTACTCAAGTATACGAATTTATTTTTTGGGTTACTGAACCTTTACAAAGAGGCTTATTATTTGGCTTATTTATCCTTAAAAAAATTCACCTGTATACTTGAGTAAACTTGAGTAACCTTTTTGTAAGCAAAAAAACTTTAGTAACTTAGGTGAACATTTAGGCAAACTTTAGTAACATTTTTGTGTATTAACCCTTATAAACCCCATGTTGCGATGTATTATGTTATTAAAAAAATAGAAAAGAAAAAGAAAGAGATTGATGTAGAGTTGTGTAGAGTTTGTATATCTTTGTCCGAGTCTTGGCTTAGCAACCAAACCAACGTGTATTCGTATAAGTAATTAGTTAATCCTTCCACTCCAAATTCACCTAAAGCCACCCAAATGAATCCATGCCTCCATTTCAATTATATGTTATCTTAACACCTACACCCACAACCCTTTAAAAGACCTCTTAGATAGTAATGAATAATGCTTGCACCTAGCGGTGGAGGTTTGATCCTTTACCAAGCCTATGGTAATTTATAATTCGTGACAGTACGAGTGTTTAGGATTTTCTGTTTTCCCCCCTTATTAACTCAATTTATAAACAACCGGTGAACAAGAGAGAATCCCAAACACTTATGTGAGGTGCTAGTATATACTTTTCATGCTTTTAATTACAAGGTCTAGAAGGTTGTGTTGTAAAATACTTTTAAAGAGTAGGTAAAATGACCCTCATATTGTTATTGTCTAGGTAGAAAAGCCTATTTGCTTGAGGACAAGCAAATCCCAAGTGTAGGGGTATTTGATGAGGTGTCATTTTATACACTTTTTGGGGTCGTTTAACCCCCTAATGGGTTGAATCATGCATTTATGCTCAAAATAGGTACTTAATCGTTCCTTTTCAGGGGATGTTGCGGGTTAGAACATTATCACGGGCAATGTTGGCAATTTATATTGCAATTCATACATGTCGAGCTTCAGTGTCATGAGCTTAGGGAAACGTAATTATATTTTATGATGTTTGCATCTGTTGCATTATCATGGGGAAATCTTACGGTCCTCCATTATACATTTTACAAACCTATGAATTCACCAACATCATTGTTGACGTTTTATGCAATGTAGAAGTCGTATGCATTAAAGATTTGGTTGCATTACATTTTGGGGACATATTTGTTATAGACTAAAATCTTTGTATTTTGAACAATAAACAAATGAAGTTTCGGACTTATGTAACAACAATTTGTTAAATCTAATGTATCGGTTTTAAACGACTTTTAAATGGTCGTTCTTATATATATCTTGTGCTATTGATCTATAAAGTACCACCCCCAGACCCATATTCCGCTGTGACCCAATTTGGGGGTGTTACATATTGGTATCAAGAGCCAGGGTTATAGAGAACCAGATCAAATATTTTTGCTCGACTATAACATTTTTCAAACATTACATTCATACAAAGGGATTTTCACGAGACATACATACACTAGTGTTGCATTAGTTGGTTAGACTAGATGCATTCATGATTGATATACATGTTATAAAATACTATGTATATTACGATAAGAGTCTTATGTTAATATTTATATAAGCTACTTTTGATTTTAAGATTTTGTCATGTCTGATTCAGAGGACTCCACGGTTACTTACACGGAGGTTTCTAGTCCGTTCGAGGATCTGTCAGACATAGGATCTCCGGGAGTCGATAGACTACCCATGATGCTAGAGGACCCTTATGTGGAGGCCGCTCTTCAGGCCCCACCATCTCCTGATTATGTGCCCGGTCTTGCGTACCCACCTTTACCTGTCTATGTACCATATGTACCAGAGCCGGTATACCCAGAGTTTATGCCACCTGAGGATGATGTGCTTCCAGCTGAGGAGCAGCCACTGCCTGCTGTTGTCTCGCCTACTGCTGATTCACCAGGTTATATTACTGAGTCCAATCCTGAGGATGATCCAGAGGAGGATGATGAGGATCCTGAGGAGGATCCAGCTGATTATCCCGATGACAGAGATGATGATGAGGAGGAGGAGTCCCCCAGAAATGATGCTGATGACGAGAAGGAGAACGAGGACGAGGATGAGGAGATGTAAGAGCACCTAGCTCTAGCCGAATCTGTCCCACCACCCGTACACAGTGTTACGGCTAGGATGTTTGTCCGAGCTTAGACACCCATATCACTTCCTTCAGATACAGAGGTTGCCAGACTTCTTACCATACCTACTCCACTACCATCACCACCTCTCCATTGTCATCACCACTACCCCAAATACTATCACCACTACCCCAAATACTATCACCACCATTACCTGTATCACCTCCACCACTACCTGCTAGTCCTACTTATCCTTTGGGATATAGAGCTGCTATGATCCGATTAAGAGTCGAGTTACTATATACTTCCCATCCACTACCACTACCATCACCTATTGTACTTCCACATACCAGGGCATCTGCGGCCATGATGAGAGCTGCTGCACCATCTACTTGCATCTTAGCATCTTGATCAGAGACACCACCATCAGGGACACCACCACTTTCACCTATACCATTACCTACTCCATCACCGCCTTTTCTTTTTCCCTCTACTGTCTGTAGTGCAGGTGTTTCTAAGGTTACATTACCGCCTCAAAAAAGGTTGTGTATAACTTTAGGTTCGAGATTTGAGGTCGGTAAGAGTTCATCTGCTCCCACTGCTAGACCTACTAGAGGCTTTAGAGCAGACTATGGACTTGTTTGCACTTTAGATAATGAGATTAGGCGAGAACCTGAGAGAGAGGTAGGTTATGGGATTACAGATACTTAGGATGATATGGTTGAGGACATGCAGGGGACACCAGCAGCGACTGATGTAGCAGGACTGAGTTAGAAAATGACAGATTTTATCATGACTGTTAGGCAGGATACTAACGAGATTTATGGGAGACTTGATGATGCACAGGATGATAGGTCATTGATGAGCGGTCAGCTCAACATGCTGCGTAGAGATAGACGCGCCCATGCTCGCACTGCTACACTGATGGAGACTGGAGCCAGACTTTCTCGTGAGGCTTGGGTACAGTCGACGGATGCTAGTGATATCGCCTGTTCTGAGGTGAGAGCACTGCGGACTACTGTATTAGCACAGCAGACCGAGATCGAGGAGCTGCGGGTAGCAGACCGTAGGAGACAGAAACATCTCACAGAGGCACTAACACTGATGAGGACACTGCAAACACAGGTGATAGCACTCCAGAGTCAACAGGGACCCGCTAGCGGTCCAGCACGTCCTGAGATACTGGAGTAGGTCGGTAGTAGTTCGTAGATTTGGTTATGTTGTAGCTATGTTGTATAGCCTACTAAGTATTACAGGGTAACTCCCGGCTAGTAAGGCTTTAGGTTGTTTATATTTCATTTTGTAACCTAATGGTAGTGATCATTTTGTAACCGAATCAGGTCATGTATGTTTCCAGATTATATATGGAAGGGATGTATTATGTCATGTCTGTAATTGAATTTATTATGAATGAATGTCGTTTTAGCTATACCATTGTAAATTTCAATTCTGTTGTATATTTCATTGTGCGATGTGATCTCACTTTATTTATTGTGTATATGTCATGTCATTGTTATGATTTTATGAAATCTAACGGGTATTATATTTTCTTATGATTGAAGAAAATGGCACCATCAAGTACAGTCAACAAAAAAGCCCTTTTTCTCTTTCTTGACTTGGTGATGCCGACGTTTCTTCAACAACCCCCACAATCAGATTGTTTAATTCCTCCTTCTTCATCATTTGACATTCTCGATATTATGGACTGGTATTTAATCAATGCTTGTATCTTCTTACAAGCTTTATTTGGTCAATTGTTGATTAGGGTTTGGATTTTCTATTTGGGTCTGAGATTCATCTTAATTATCTCGTCTTATTGTGCCGATGCGTTAATTGGTAATAATTCATTTGTTATAAATATGTGCGGTGGTTAGGGTTTGGATTTTCTATTTGGTTTAGAAAACTTAAAGTTTTAAATTATTTTTGAAAATGTAACTTGTACAACATTTAAAATATGCACTATTCTTTTGTAAACCTGCAAAACCATGAGATTAACAATTCTCTCATCCTATCTTTACTGCTTTATAGAGTCAACCCTAATTTTACATTGTATATTATTAAATCGCATATTTTATGCTTGGTATAGTTGTCTTTGTTTTTTATTATAGGTTATATTCGATGAGAAGAAGCTTGAAAGTTCTTAGAAAGTTTCATTGGACAATTCTTGGATGATGATTTAACCAGTTATCGCATGTTTCTTCTCCATTATTGAGCAAACCAGGAGAGTACTAGTTTCTTTTCCTCGTTTTCTTTTCCCTTTAATTCATTTTTACGGGTACCTTTATAGAACATTGGGGTCAATGTTCAATTTAAGTGTAGGGGGAAATAAGCCTTAGAAACTATTCTTTCATTTGCCATTTGCTCTGTCCTTAAAATGATGGGTAATATATCGAAACATAGCATAAGAGATAATTTTAACCCAAATTTAAAAAAAATTATGACACATACCGATGAAAACCGAGTATTATGAGCATCTTATGGATAGGAATTTATATGACTGGCACAAAAACCCTCAGAATTCCACCCCAAAAATGTGAGGTTCGTCTTTAGATCTTTAGGATTTCGGGTATCTATTATTGATACCCAAGATAGTTTATACCTTTAGCCTTCTCGAGTTAAGGAGTGAGCAGTCACATGTGTTTATTCCGTCGTTACGGATGTGTACGTGTGGTCTTTATCGCCTTTTCTGGAGCATTGAGATCGGTATTAAATTATATGAGTGTACCGGTAGTATATTAAATTCTAGAACTTGTTTTTGTAATGCATCCCGAGACCGCATAGTGAGTAATAAGATTTTCTTGATAAGAGGCATTAGGATTAACCCATGTTTTAAACCTGTAATTGTTATGATGGTCACACCGATCATATAACTATCCCACACCCTTGCCATGCACTCATTATTAGTGTAGGATACCCCTAGTACAACCTTTTGAGCCTATCCTTTTTTATGGTTCTCGTAATTTTCTAGTTAAGTCGGACTATTAATGAAGAGCATTGTCACCCTTAAACCAATCGTTACACCCAAATAGCCTTAGCCTACCCTGTATGTACTTACCTTTAGTACATTATTTCTTTAACCCAAGTTAATTATTTGAGTACACTGTTGCTAAGTCATTATCCTTGTAAATACAGTTTTGGGACGATTGAGATTCATGGTAGTATTTATTTCGCAGAAGAATGGGGAAGAAAAGTTAAGTCAATACCCCCATACGTTTGTTAGATGATCTCCATGTTATTTTGATCCATCTCAAATCGGGTCATTAGTTAGATTGTAAATATCGAGCATGTAAAAGCTCAAGTGTAGGGGTACGTGTTATAAACCCCAAGTTATGATGTATTATGTTATTAAAAAAAATAGAAAAGAAAAAGAAAGAGATTGATGTAGAGTTGTGTAGAGTTTGTATATCTTCGTCTAAGTCTTGGCTTAGCAACCAAACCAACATGTATTCGTGTAAATAATTAGCTAACCCTTCCACTCCAAATTCACCCAAATGTATCCCATCCGTTTCCGTTTCCATTATATGTTATCTTACACCTACACCCCCACAACCCTTAAAAAGACCTCTTAGATAGTAATGAATAATACTTGCGCCTAGCGGTGGAGGTTTGATCTTTACCAAACCTATGGTAATTTATATGCTATGACAGGTAATGAGTGTTGATTTTCCGTTTCCCCCTATGTTATAATTTATTACACACCGGAGTGAAAGAGAGAATCTCAAACACTTATGTGAGGTGCTAGTATATACTTTCCGTGCTTTTAATTACGAGGTCTAGAAGGTTGTGTTGTAAAATACTTTTAAAGAGTTGGTAAAAATAACCCTCATAATGTTATTGTCTAGTTAGAAAAGCCCATTTACTTGAGGACAAGCAAATCCCAAGTGTAGGGGTATTTGATGAGGTGTCATTTTATACATTTTTTCAGGGTCGTTTAACCCCCTAAATCGTGCATTTATGCCCAAAATAATTACTTAATCGTTCCTTTTCAGGTAATTGGAAGGCATTTGGAGGAAATACACGTGACTTGGGTTCATTTGGAGAAGAAACGGACAAGACTACAGACCTACACCAACATCTCTCAAGATTATGTTCTCAGCAGCTGGAGACGGCGTCACAGATTACACGTGATGCCGTCACAATTCATAGCAAGACGGCATCACAAGATTTCAAGACGGCGTCAGAATGCACGACCCAGCCCATTATCTAGAATATTTTCTTTCACAATAGCATCACGATTAAAATGCGACGCCGTCGCAACGATTTTCCTATATATACAAACCCGAACTTAGGGTTTTAAGTGTGTAACTTTAGAGTAAAAGAAAGGGACAAACCCTAGTTCATTTAGCAGGTGTTAGGGATGATTTTAGGGCCTCAAAACCCTATTGTACTTCATTCAATCCATGTTTTAATCAAGTAAGACTATCTTAATCATTCAATATGTCTTGTTGTGTGATGCTTATCTGTTCTTGCTTTATCTTTAACATGCTTGGCTAAACCTTTGATTGTGTTTATTTATGATTGTATAAAACCTAGAATGTAGATTTTAGTGGTGTTCCTTTTTTTGATGAACATGCATGTTAGGTCTTAGAAAACCAGCTTTTGTCTATATCGCTGTTGATATGTCTAGGAAAACATGATTGTGTAGAAAGGATACCATCGGGTAAGAGTCTTCATACTATCTTGCCCCTTAATATGGTTGATCCACTCTTAATATATTTCACATGCATTTAATATACTCTTGGAGGCCAGGTAATAGTATTCATACTACCTTACTTTGTGTTTTGACTCAACGGAATATTAAATAGACGGCGGGTTCGTGTAATTCGTTCATGACTTAGGAAATAATTACATAGATCATCACAAGTGTGATAAAGCAACAACACTAGGATAAGCAATCTAGGGAGTAATACATGATTAAATGAATATAATCTTTTATAATATTGTTATCATCATTAGCGTAGTTTATATTTAGTTTAATAGCTAAAACCAACCAAACATCTCAAATATATGATTTTACCTGCTTTCTTATAAACATAAAAATACAAAAATAATCTTCTCTCAACCCCTAGAATTCTGTTAGACAGTGATCAAGCCTTCCCAACCTATTTCCCTAGAGAACGATAACCTTCCTTTGTGTTATTTATGATTGTATGAAACTTGAATGGTAGACTCTTGGTTGGTGTTGCTTTCTTGTGGATGAATATGCTGTTAGGTCATCGAAACCAGCTTTTGTCTGTATCGCTTGTTGCTATGTTAGAACAACATAAATATGTAGAAAGGATACCATTCGGGGTAACAGTCTTCATACTACCTTGCCCCTTTTATGGTTGATCCACTTTTAATATATTTCAAACGCATTTAATATACTCTTAAGGGCCTTGTAATAGTCTTCAAACTACCTTACTTGTGCGTTGCCTTAACAAAATATTAAATAGATGGCCCGGTTCGTGTAATCCGTTCATGACTTAGGAAATAATTATATAGATCATCTCAAGTTTGACAAAGCAGCAACACAAGGAGAAGCAATCTAGGGAGTAATACATGATTAAATAAATACAATCTTTTATTATATTATTATCACCAGTAGCTTAGTTTATATTTAGTTTAATAGCTAAAACCAACCAAACCTCTCAAATATATGATTTACTGCTTTCATAAAATATAAAAACATAAAAAGAATCTTGTCTCAACACCTAGAATTCTGTTAGACCTTGATCAAGCCTTCCTAACCTATTCCCTGGCTGGTGGTAAGCTTTGTGACCTAAATGCCAAAGAATCTTGGGCATTATTAGACGAACTCGCCCTCTATGACAATGAAAGTTAGAACAAACCAAGGGCTTTCGCTAAGCCGGTCAAGGCAATCGATTTGCCTTAAGATGTCCCGAGTATGTCCGACCACCGTCTAATCTAGCTCAAAAATCACGTCCAACGCTTGATGGAAGCTCATCTTGCTCCGACACAACCTACCTAAGTAAACAAAGTCACTGCCTCATGTGAGATTTGCATTGGTCCCCACGACACTCAGTATTGCACGGATTATTCCGAGCAAGCTTATGTTGACTACGCATCCTCTTCCATGAACGAAATGGGAGGTATGAGGTTCACTTCGAACAAGGGCCAAGGAACTTTAATGATGCCGCAAACACCTAGAAGGAGAAATCAAACTTTAATTGGGCACGTTCCCAAACCTTTGCTAGCCCACAAGGCAGATCAATTTCCGTCCACTCCTCTAGTCATCAACTGAAGCTTGGAAAGGCATTACTTGATTTTGACTCTTACCAAGAGAAGAGGTTATCTCACCTAAAAACCCAACTCGGACAATAGCAAGATGACATGATTGGAAAAATTAATCTTTTTTGGAAAACTATTTCTGAAAAGCTTAATGACGCATCTACCCTGGAAAATGCAGGAAACTCCATGCCCCCCAAAAGCATTGCAGCAATTAGTCATACCAAGAAGGAGGATCTCAAAAAGAAAGGAATCAAAAGCCCGTCAAAGTTGTTCTCCCCAAAATATCTCTCTCTCGCATCCATAAAAGAACTAAACAAGAATCTGTAAGCCCCAGAACACGTTCACTTCATCAATTCAATCATCATACTCAGCACAGATAGTGATACGAAAGAAGAAGTCGAGGAAGTGTTTGATGATGAGACCTAGGAAGAAGAAGATGATGATGCAAAATACTATAACACTCCCCATGCTACAAAAGAGCTCATATATCATGAATGGCTGTTAAAGAATCCTCGACCTTCTTGGGTATAGGCAAAGATAAGAGACGAAAATCCTAGCAACATCAAGATCTCCTGTATGATCGGTCACTTCTTCAAGAAACATGCTTACATAGACCTAGAATCCCTAATCAATATCATGTTTAGGAATCAATATAATCAAATCATGACTTATAAGCTAGGACCAAGAAAAAAAAACAGTCAAACCAAAATAAAATTTGCAACTTTGTAGGAAGAGTGAAGGGATTAAGAGTCTTCATAGGAAATTTTGTCTACAAGTGCAATTTTATGATCTTAGAAGATACCACTAGCGTTATTGATGATTGTTTAGGAGAATTCGTCTTTGGAAAACCCTTTATAGACGAGAGCGGCCTTGTCTACAATAAAGAAGAAGGAACAGTCATGTTTAAACAAGATAATGAGAAAATTAAATTTAAAATGCCTCACACCATGGAATTATTCAAGCAAACAAGACTTATGGGTGCGAGCACCGATTCCATACCCCTGCTCGCCTATAAAGAAAACTTTAGCAATAGAAAGACGCACTATTATCAAAGCTTACTCATTAGGGACAAGTATAGGCAAGACAAAGGAGATAGGAGAGGAGTTACGCATTTAATGAGGTTAGAAAAAAAGATAATGGACGATGAAGGAGAAGTCACGTAAAAACATGTGACTTCGAGTCTAGCTACAAGACTCATAAATAATGAAAAACGCTTTTTGGGAGGCAACCCAATATTTACTTTTCCCGCATATTAGGAGTGTCTTGTGTGTTTTAATTCTTTATAGTTTATTTATTATGTTTGAATTAGTTTGTAATCATGCTTTGTTCTTTTGTAACTTCGTCTTATTTACAATCAAAGGTATTTTGCAACAAAATAAGTGTAGGGGGATTTATCCAGTTTTTAGAACCAAATTAAAACATGCAAAATAAATTGTTTAGATTAATTCGCGTTAGTTTCGAGTCATATGATTGAATTGTCAAATCTTAGGTTTTATGCAGCTACTTGTACGGGAATTAACTTATGGAATCAAGTGCAGGAAATTTTTCATCAAAAACAAAATTTTCCTTTTCACAGAACTTGGAGACAGTGTCATGATTTACACGTGACACCATCACCACGACACCTGTGACGGCGTCAGGATTTTCCTGACGGCGTCAAATGCCCAGGTCTATAAAACTTAAAGTTTTTAATTATTTTTGAAAATAAAACATGCATAACATTTAAACTATGTACTCTTCTGTTATAAACCTGCAAAACCAATGAGTTTGACAATTCTCTCATCCTATCTTTACTGCTTTATAGAGTCAACCCTAATTTCA